>BPLR01021572.1:0-156439 GCA_021605095.1 Caerostris extrusa
GTTACGTATTGCTCATTTTATAAATTATTTTTTCCCCCTCATCCGTTGTGCCTTAAAACATTTATTGGCTAGAAAATCCACTTAATTCTTCCAAGTCGCCGCGTTTTTTTGTGTATTCGAGATAAACCAACAGTTTTACTCAATTTTGAAAAGCGCCGTCAGATTTTTTACCTACTGTCAACAGAAACCTTGGTGAGCATATCTGTTGTAGAAAGCATCTTTTGCTCCTTCATTGGGTTCCCCGTGAGAAAGCACGTTTTGTGTCTAAGCAGTTCCTCCTCGGAGTGCTGGATGTTTTCTTCATGCGGTGTTCTTGTAGAACCTCGGAGCGGATCCTGACGGTAAACCATACTTTAGAAAATGGAAGTCTTCTGTTGTTGTTGTTTTTTATCCCTCCTTTTCTACTGGGTTCGAGAGATTCTTTCCATTTTAAAAACATATAAGTAGATTTTATTTTATTAATGATATTCATCCCAAATCTTGCTTCATATATGAGCTTCCTAGCCCAAGTGGTATAAGTCTCATTTTAAAAATAAAATTGAGAAGTAGGCAATATATCTGTTTGTCTTTTCGCTGTTTATGATTTATTTAAATTTGATGGTAGTACACAGTCATTAATTTCTCACTGACTTAAAATTGTAAATGTTACATGTTTTTTATCGTCTGATTTGTTAAATTATCTATTCATACTAAGTCTTACGTATGAAAAATATATATACACAATCCTTAATGATGGTTATTATTTAGTTACACTGAGCTAGCAAGTTTATGCCATTAAACCTGCTTCTTGGCGGATATCGATATTTTCTTAAAATTTGGCCTTATGCGATAAATAAATAACGATATATTCAATAAATCTTAACTTTAATTTAAAAATCATGAGCCAGTATGCTTTCATGCATGCAAGCAAGGTAAACACAGAGACTATGCAGAAAGTAAAACTATGTAACAGAGAAAGTAGACTATTTAACAACATGACGTTCTCATTCTGCAAAGTTTTCCACATATCACTGTTGCATAGAGTGTTTTATTATTAGTGTTCATTCAATTACTAATGAATAGTTATATCTTTTTTAAATGTTTATCCATGATTTGTCCTTTGAAACATTTTTAATATGATATAATATATGGCAGGTTAAATAAACATTTGGCTTCAATAACGCTTTTCTGCTTTAGAAAGAAGAAATTCAATAATATTGAAATGCATTTCTACTTTCTGCTAAAAAGTGTAATTTCACCTATACTGTGTCAACTTCAAGAAAAGAACCATTCCCCTTTCCTCGTTTAAAATACACATCCTTTCGGAGGAATTAGATTTTAAGTAGTTTATGTGTTAGAGGAACTCAGACGGTAAATCGTCTTGTGTTGGGAGGCAAAGAGGAGAAAATTGGGGACTTGAGACCCAGCTGTAGAAGAGAACTGAATGTCAAATCGATAAGTGGAACAAAATATTTTGGCCCGTTCCAGAACACAAACCATGTTGGCCGTCAAAGAATAAGAGAATCTTTATTTCAAAAAGCATTTCCAGTAAATAATTTCAAAAATCGCTTGGCTTCGGCTCCATTCGGCACTGTCTCCTCGAAGTTTTCTTTGGCTATTATTTCCCCCAAAGGTAATAAAAGAAAAAGAAAGAAAGAAAAGAAGCATCTTAGTGGGAGAAATAAATTTATAGCAATTTGAGGCTGCTTCAGTCTATTATTTTCTACCATGTGCTAGTTTTGTCGTGAAAATTGTGGTTACAAAAATGAGTTTATATTCTTATTTTTTTTCCGGGCTGGTTTAAGTGACAAATCTTCTTAAACTAGAGAACGTGCGTAGTAGTTCATGTCTTGTTTTTATGTACTTTAGCAGTTGTTTATTATTAATTATAATTGTTTAAAAAATTGGTATGGAAGAAGAATTAGGTAAAATGAAATGATGTGAAAGTTTTGATTTTTTATCTTGTTTAGGTGTATTTTGAAGATTTTTATTATTAATCGTATATGAATTTATTATTGCTTATTTCTAATAAAGACCTAGATAAAAACAGAACCAGTGAAATTTAAAAGGAATTTGTATTAAATCACTGCAATCACCTTTAAATTATCATACGACATGAATGTAAAAATTAACTTGTTAGTCTTAAGAGCATTCAGAATGTATTGCTGAATATACCTTAGTATTCAGTGTCCTATGATAAAAATATTCAGTCATATATATATATATATATATATCATTAATATCATAGTATATATATATATTATTTAATATAATATCATTTATATAATTATTTTTAAATATTTTCCTTTTTTTTTTCTTATTTCCTTTGAAAAGTTTATTCAATTTGTTTTATGAAGTTCTTTGCATAAACTGTAGAAATTGTCCCAAGTGTTTAACTTAACGAAGTATTCTGAATATGCTGCTATCAGAACTTCTCTCTGAATGGAATAGCGTTTATAAGGTGAAATGCTTGTTCAAGTGCCTTCCTTTTACGCATACAACCGGCCTGTCACTTGGTTCACGACACTATGCGTCTAGATCCGGATACCCTTAAATCACATAAATGTTCCTTTCAAGTGAGCTGCATATCTCTTTGCCTTCATGTTGCGTGACATTTCAACCCTACTTGATTTGTCTCGCAAGTTTGAAATGCAGATGGTTCTTTAGTTGTAAATTTATTTCAGCCTGTATAAAAATCTGTTACGTATCTCTAATGGGAAATGCAAATTATTTTTGATATAACTCAAGGTTGTAGAACCAAAAGCCTAAACAATTACTTTTTTAAGCAATGTGAAGTGAACACGCGCTGATAACATTAGATTTTCTAACCCTTGTTTATTCTATTTGAGAAAATTTAATTTCACAACTAAATTTTCTTAACTATTTCTTCTAAATTTGCATAACTATTTTTCTAACTATAATTTTCATTAAATTTGCATAACGTATATCACCTTTTCCTACTCACTTTTTTCATAAAGTACTTATTGAAAATTTTAAATTATTTATTTTCTGAATATTAATTAATTGACCTAAACTATATAAAATTATCTAGTTGTTAGTAAGAAACTCACTTACTAAACCAGGGGTAGCCAACCCAAATGATCTTGCGGGCTACTTTGGAAATGCATCATAACTCCGCGGGCCGCATATAAAATTATATATCCCCATATTAGATTTAGTCCCACTATAGACATTTTTGGAGTGAAAATTGAAACATAATGAGTTATTATTTTTGTGTTTATTATTATTCTTACATGTAAACATAGATAATATAATAATAATGATACTAAACGCACATTGTAAAGATATATAACACTAATAATGAAATATAAAAATATATAAATATAAACGAAATTAAAAAAATGAAATCAATAAAAATATATATTTACTAGTGCGATATTTGTTTCTCCACTCTTTTTCACTATCTTGGGATGGTCAAAAAAAGTGAAAAAATAAGAACCTGTTATATTAGATGTTCCAAGATGTGTGGAGCGCATCATGAGTTCACAGAATATAATTTAATTATTCTTCAAACTCATAACTATAAACTCATAAATAAACAGGCAATATATATTATATATTCGCAAGAATATTATTTTAAAAATCAAAAGTTAATTTTGTCTCATAATTTCGACAGTTAATTTTTGAATATGTGGAATGCACATATAAATTTTTTTTAATGCATTATTTCAGTAATTTGGTCATTATAAAATAGATAAATATTTTATAAAAGTGTAATAAATTCACGAGCCGGAAAAATATTCAAGCGGACCGCGGGTTGGCCACCCCTGATCTAATGCATGTGATACTGGTTTAGAAAGAGTATTATATAGAATTAAAGAAAGTACATATTTTTATTAAATATGATATTGCATGTAGATGTAATTTTAAGTTACTGTATTGTTAGAAGGAATTGATTATTTCATTTAGCTTGTAACATTATTTAAGCAATTTAAACTCATTCAATGAGCAATCAATAAGTTAAACTAGAAATGCCATAATCTCCATTCAAAAGAGTTTAAAACACAATAATGGTCTAAGTATCAGCCCAGTAGCTTATTGCAAAGCGAAGGTATTTGTACTAATTCCAAACTCTGAAAATTTCGACAAACTTTTCCGAAAAGAATATCGGGGAATAAATTTCTGGAGCCACGAATGGGCACGTTAATTAAGAAGAAATCAATAAAAGCCATTTTCCAATTATGTTAACTTAACGTAAACTCATTATGCTGTTCTTTGATCGAAGCAAATACTGTTGTTCGTTGAAATATTTTTAACAGAATCAAAGCTCCGAGCTTCGTTATTTAGTAATCAGAGTTATCTGAATTCAAAGCTTGTATTTGTTTTGATTTTTTTTTTTAAACTGATAAAAGAAAATACTTGGTAAACCCCCTCACGTATGCTACAGATATTTCTGTAACTTTTTTTGATCCAGATTTTAGTGCGTTATTAAATCTGTGGGTACAAATCGAACGTATTGAAAATGACTGCGAAGTACTTTAAATATAAACATTAATCTATTCTAAATACAGATCAAAAGTAGGAAAATGTATTTGAGAAGCTAAAAATTTTTTTTAATGGATCATTTAAAGAAGGTGACAGAAGATTTTTCTATAATTATTAAAAGAATATTTGTGAATAAATGAGCGATCTTCAATATTTGTGGAGTTGTATCGTTAGAACTTTTTATAAACCTAAAAAAATTTTTAATTTAGGCAAAACTACTAATAATAATTTTAATAATACCTTGATTTTTTACTCGAAAATTTTTTATTTTTTTTTTTGATTTCAAACTATTAAATAAAAATATCATTTGAGACTAAAGGTATCTAAAAATGCATTTTTATATTTATTAATTTCAAATAAATGTTTTAAACTAAATTTTTGTCTTATACTCGTTACGTACTAATGTACGTTAATTTTAATAAAAATATATATTTTCCTTATAATTTAATTTAAAAAAAAAACTGATTATATTAAAATGACAATTAGTTGAGTAGCAAAAATAGAACAAAGAAATGGGGTGACGCTTTGTCCAAAGAGCTTGCGTGATAATATTTTTTCTAATCAAGGAGGACTCAGAGGTTAAAAAAGTTTGAGAACCTTTGCATACATTGGTTGTAGAGAAAAATCAAGAATTTATTTAAAGCAAAATTGTTGTTTGCAAACTTTTATATTAGCATTTGACACCAATATTAAACTATTTTGAAAGTTTTGTTTTAGTATTTGTTACCAAATTATTTGAATAGATTTTTTTTTCTTTAATATCTTTGTTCGATTTAATAAAAAGGATTTTACTAATATTGGTGGTGATGCTTAAATGCTCGGAAGTTGATAAAAAATTATACAAAAATCATTTAGTTATTATGTACAAGCTGATTATAATTAAAGTCCCACTTTCAAAATGCTGTAAAAAAAAGAACCACTCTTCACAAATAGTTCAAATTTGAACTGAAGATTCTTGAAGAAGGGGAAACGATACGGCATCAAAAAAAGTTCCAAAGTATATTAATAGATGACGGTGTAAGCGGCATAAAGAAAGTGAATTTAACTGCCAGTGATATTTTGAATCGAAATTACAACGTATTTGGCATGAGTTGCACATTAAATCAACTGTAGTATTCAATGTGCATGATTGTTTCGGTTTTTGACGAAAAAATGACTTCTAAAACTGTTATTCTCAACAATCACAACTGTTATTCTCAACAGTTGTGACACTGTTTGTGAAAAGCCCATCCATCAAGGCAAAGGCCATACCAAATTGGATGGGAAAAATAGGTGGAACTTTTTTTTATGCCATATCGTTTCCCACTTCTTCAAGTATCTTCAGTTCAGATTTGAACTCATTGTGACGAGTAGGTCTTTTTACAGCATTTTGAAAGTGGGATTTTAATTATAATCACCCTTTTTATTTTAAGGTATTAACCGAAAAGTTTTTACTTGAACTAATTTATTAAGCTTGCATTCCTTCCTCAATAAACGTTTCTTCAGAAGTATCGAAATTTGGCTTTATTAATTTAAAAAGTATTCAAAATAAAGTTAAAAAAATAAATTTGTGTATGACCCCTTTTACATTTACAAATAATTCATTTACGAATGAAAGTAAAACTCTGAAATTTGTAAATAAAAGTTTGACTTTTGTTACTGAATTGTCAGACTTAAATAAGGCATCGCTTCGATGGAGTGCATCTTTCGTTGAAGTCATCGAATTTTCGAAAGTCTCGATCGATTCTTCCAATACCTAACTTCATTTATCGAGTTGTAGTAATCCATTTTACGAGTCAAATTTCAGAGAAAATGTTATATTTTATTTTTACTTCCGATCTTGGCTGGATCCATACAATCATTAACTGCTATCTAGTATCTCATTGTTTAGAATAAAGATTCATTCCGGTTTTGTTTGAAAAATTATGAAAAAACACTTCTGTATTTTGTCAGTCTTACTGAAAATATAATTCCATAATGAAGGAAATAATGTGCAAATACGTAAAATGCTTTCTTATTTAAGTATGAATTTTTATTTGTGAATATTGTTTATTGGTTTTAATATCTCATTTATTGTCTTCCCTTATGTTTATTTATAACATATACGATTGATTACAGTTTCCAAAAGTGTATGTCATTATATTTGATGGAGATAGATACATGCATTATCATAAATAAACAAAGCATTGATGTAGTATATCGTTTTGAATTATGAATAAAATATTTTGTCAATTTTTAAATATGAAGTGACTTCTTTATTCGAAAGAATTATTATTTTTATATTTTTCCTAGTTGCTTTTTTTTTTCTTCTAATTTATGATATTATTCTGTTGGTGTATATTTATAAATCGAAATGAAGGAAGGCCTTGCCCTTTCCTATACTTGATGATTTTTTAAATTTAATAGCTCCTTTAAAAATCCTCGTATTTCGAGATTATTACTATCTGAATCGAAGAATTTTATTGTTTCAAAATACTGAAAAACAATTGTTTTATTTTTTAAAAAATACCCATTTTTATATACTGTTAATAAACTTTAATTGGAAAAGTAATTTATGAAAAGTTCTCTGTATTTGAATTTTTTGGGTTTTTTTTTTTTTATTTTTATTTTTTATATCACTAAATTATATTTTATATAATATCCGAAAAAAATCTCAGAACACATACGATTCAGTTGTATTTATGTCTACTGACATATTTGTCCTTTCACATGTCAATATCGTTGATGGACTGATATTGTACTTCTTATATGAACCAGAAACACATGTCAAACAACTGTTTTCAAATGCATTTCTTTTTTATATTTAATGTGAAGCAAGATCATTCTTTTTCCTCAGAAATGAACCTTTACTTTACTGACTTGATTTGCCCTCTAAAAGATTTTTAATCTGGTATATCAATCAAGTGTTTAATTTGTATACCATTCCAAGTTTCAATCAAGATGGTGTGAGACTTTGAAATGGCGTATCTACTTTACTGTTTAATTTATATTTATTATCGTTGGCGTGATACTATAATAGAAAGGGAATAATTGTGGTCCTTCATAATTAAACAAATTGCTCCTATGCATTTCAATTCATGTCAAACTTGAAATAATTGGCCAGAAATTTTTAGTAAATAAATAAAGGGTATCTGAGAAATTAATTTAAATCTACCCGGTATTTTCTGTGAAAATATTGTTTTAAAATATTCAGACATTGCCTTTCTAAATTTAACACGTTGCATTTTTAGATTTAAGTCTCTTTAAAATGCAACTCCCAGCTTGCGCCAGCACGCTAATAACACATCTAAACTTCTATTTATTGCTAAGTCAATTTATACTGTTTAGTGTCAAATTCAGAAGCTGAAATTTCTGTAATAATTGCTGAATAAATATCTTCCGAAACGAAACAGGCCGATTATGTAAGCTGAATTTGTTGATGATTTTTAACAATGCATTTGGGAAGAAATCTAGTCACCAAACATTTTTCTGTGTGTCCAGTTTTGTGGTCTTCCGCCAATATCTACTCTCAATTTTGGCACGTCACGTTTGAGATTCAGACACTTTAAAATGAAGTTCCCGACTGTCTTGTCACGTAGGGATGTTGATATTACTGCTTACGTCTCTGCTTTAACCCCCTTCCCTGGAAGTGTCTCCACTAAGAAGCTCAAATAGGTTTAAAAAATGTCTACCATAAGAAGACTAGATCTCATTTTCAGGATCACGAAGTGAAGTAAAAGCAACATAAAAATGTTAGCTACTCGTGCCTGGAGATAAAAGTTGGAACTGGAAAACCTTTCATTTCAAGGGACAGACCGGTTTTATTTTTTGATGATTTTTCCCCCTGGAAAGCTAGAACAAGTCAATTTTTTCCTCCCTGTCTTCCTGATTCTCCTGATAGCGCGTGCGAAGTGTGTCTCAAGTGTTTCCGTCTTTTTCGTGATTTATACCCAGCCCACGCGACAAGCTTCCCCAAGCTTGAAACAGAAGCCCAGGACTCGTCCATCGGTTTCATCTCATCTTTTGGGGTCCATTCTTTTTATTTCATCCACCCCTCTCACCCCATGCGAGCACCCCACGTCGTTTCGATATCTCGTGAGGCAATGGACAATTCTTTCCTAAAGACATCTGTATAAATTCCGCCTCATCTCTACCGGCAACCATTTAATCTCTACGCCTTCTGCTTCTCATTGCACTGGTGATTTTTTTTTTTTTTCGTCCATCTCTTCTTACTTTTCCTTTTTCCTTTTTTTTCCCCTTCTTCCAATGATTTTTTTTTTTGTTGTTGTTTAGTTTATTTTTTATTTCTACCTCGCGTTTTACCGTTCCACTCCCGAAAAATATGCATGGCTTTTTACTCTGTGCAGTTGAAGAAACGCCTTCCTTTCTATGTTCTCACAGTGGCATACTTATAGCTGTAGCCTCAACTTTTCTTCTTCAAATGCACCTTCTCATTTGATTCCCATGCATACGGGTTGCCTTTTTTTCATTTACTGAGTTTTTTCTCTCTTTATGTTTACCTGCTTCAAATGTAAATTTCAGCAGCTGTTTAAGTATTTCCTGTTTTGAACCCTTTTTTTTTTATAACTACTGGTTAAAAGTGCATCTTTTTCTTTTTTGCGCCTTGATTGCTTGGATGGATCTTGGTTACATCTCAAATAGATAGGATAATTATCAAGTTAATTACTTTATAAAAATATTATTTATATTATTTTATTTTTTAAAAACCTTATTATATATTATGGGTGGCCATAGCGCGAATCTTGAATTTGATATTTGTGATATACATCAATTTGGAAGATATGCATCATAAGCACATACATCAATTTGGAAGACATCTTTTTATGCATTTTAAAAGGATTGAGGTAATCTATCCTTTTAATAGAATTATCCTTTTTGGGGAACTATTGCCTTTTGCATGGATTTCAAATTAATTATTTCAACATTTTAATTGTTCTTTCCAAAAATTAATAAATATAACATCAATTTTAATTTAATACTTTGATGCAATTTTACTAATTGTAGTATCTATCAAGCTGATACGCAAATATAATTTGATATAAAACGATACACGTTTATAATCTGTATCAATCAAACATAGATAGATATATTTTTACTTGTATCATTAGATTTTCTTTCTCAGTCCTAATATCTTGATTTGCTTTGATAAAATTTTGCATTTTGATATTACTTCTGCATTAATTTTAATTAATTTATTTATTGTTTTTATCTTTAAAAGTTAAATATTTGGTTCCTCTTTCTTTTATTGGAACATGCAGTACTATCTTCCTAAATATTTTCTGTCAAACTGAAAATAATGTCTTGGTGCTTTTAACCAACTGCTAAGTCAACTTAACAATGTGTTTACTGAGCTACACTGTTTACAATAATCGAGCACACAAGTCGTCTCAAAACTATTATTTGAGTTTCTGTGTAGTTGGGAATGGTTACAGTTATGTTTGAAATATAAAGGCACTAAGTTACAGATATTTATTTGGGAACATGATGTAATATTTCCTTTTGAGTATATATATATGCCTTAGTAAAGTATTGTCTATCTCTGTGGTTCTGAAACCTTTTGAAGTTGAGGTGCATTTTAAAAA
The DNA here is from genome assembly GCA_021605095.1 of Caerostris extrusa. Lineage (NCBI taxonomy): Eukaryota > Metazoa > Arthropoda > Arachnida > Araneae > Araneidae > Caerostris > Caerostris extrusa. The sequence goes on from BPLR01021572.1 coordinate 10,047, forward strand.
CTCCATATAATTTTAGATGCATTATATACTATTTCTGACAAATAACTATCCTCTACTATCGCTTCACAGTTTTATATTCAGATGGTCAACTCCACACTTACAGACGGCGGAGTCTCATAGGCTGCAATCAAAATCTTTTAACATTAAAAATCATATAAAAACTGGTGCTATTCTTAGCCAGAATGGAAATTACTGTTCCTGGTTTCTCATAAACCTTCTTTGTCACATTATTGTCCTTTGACGATTTTTAAGAAGAAAAAGTAACCAGAAAGATTACTTGTTTGTATTGAACGATGTATTTGAATGGAAAAACTGATCAATCTTATTACCCCTTTTATTTTTACTGTCATATTACACCTTGATTTCCAAGCTAAAAAGCTTTTCTTAAAAAATCTAGGTTGACATTGAAAGATTATTTGGGTAAAGTGATAGAATATGTTCTTAGATAGGTGTTAAAACATATTTCCAATAATAGTAATCGGAGTTAATTTTGACCCTTTTTTTCTATTCTTCTTATTTTAAGTTTTTTTTATTTTGTTTTTGTTTTTAAATTATGAGAGAATCCAGTACTAATCGTAAGACCACTATCAAAACTTTCCTTATTTTCTCTAAACCAATATTTTAGGTCTTTTCCTCCATTTTTTCGGTAGCAATTTGATCTCTTTTTTTTTATTTCAGTCAGATAAATATACCTAAGGCTCGTCCACTGTAACTACATATTTCCATTTTCACTTGCTTAATAATCTTACCATATAAGAATCTGCACTGTTTCTTGAAAAACAAGTTATTGCATTATTCAGAGAACATCATGTTTATTATTATTATTAGATAATTTTATTTACCGTTTTTATAAAGTGGTTTAAAGTTTTTGCGATAGTTATTCGGCGAGAGTTGAATTTTCTTTTAAAACGACGAACTCTTAATGAGATGCACCTTTAGATGTAATAAGATCTGTAGATACCTTTGTAGGCTGTGCATTTTTTACTTTCTTTCAGTCAAAATTATACTTAAATGTTTCTTTCCTTTTTATATTAATTATATCACTTATTTTACGTGTAAAGATATTAAAATCACTCTTTTCACATTTTTTAAATAATTGAATCATAGTATTTCTCTTCGTGAAAAGCAAAAATGTAGTTTTGAATCCATTATTCATTTTCTAGCGGCCCCTCAAAGCAAAGAATCGTTTGAACGATGCAGACCCATTTAAATTTAGCAGCAGACCCATTTTCCCCATTTAAATTTAATTCGTGGTGAGATTAAAATTAATAAAAATCGTTAAATTAAATTTAAATCATTACAAAAATGTCTCAATTTCCTCTGCAACTTCTAATTCACCAGATGTTAAAAATATTGTTTTAATTGATCGTTGGTCTCGCCACTTACATCTATATAGCATACAGTCGACTTATCGTCACCTTTATGCTTTACTGTAAAGGTTGATGGTTCAAGAGAGTTGGCTGTATTTTTGTTCTTTTTAAAAAATTAAAATAAAACAACATCGCTAATCCATAAAATTTTTATTGTTACAATTTGTTTTGTGTGTGTGTGTGTGTGAAAACTTATATTACACAAAGCATAATACCATCCTGTAAAACAATTTGATTGATCAGACAGGATATTTTTTTTTTATAACTAGATCGATTGTAATATTTGTATTATAATAAAAACTGTGATATATTGTGAATTTGAAACGTGCCGTTTCCTTTATTTTGGAATCTGAAAGACGCGAATGGAAAAAAAAGACTTGCGTTAGTAAGGTACTCGTACTATTCGTACTCGTATTCCTGGAATCATAGAATTCGAACCAATTTTTTCTCGTATTCTTGTTCTTGTGAAGAAGCTAATTTAAAAATTGTTAGCATTAATGCAAATATGAAGTATTTTAGACGTTGTGATGTGTAGAATAGAAAGAAAACTCTATGTTTAGAATTCATCAGTATATTCTGTATAATGGATAAACAGGAATTTAATTAAGGTTATTACATTCCTTTATATACTTTACTGTAATTTCAAGTAGGCATTTTGAAATAACGGCTCTATGTTTCTTACTAATTGTTAATACTTATTGCCTTCATTTTGAGTCATGGTGCAAGTTATTTTCTTTTATTTTTAATGCCCTTAAAAACACTAGTTGTGTTAATGATCGTAATCAGTTTTATTAAACATTTTGCTTGACTTTTTTTTTTTTTTTTTTTTTTTTTACAATTAAAACTTTTTTTTAATTATTTGGGACACAATAAAAATCCTCAGGAAATTTTACGAAAGAATTTTATTGGCGTCTGGATTCTTAATAAGATTTTAATTCTTCATTCAAAAACCAATTCACTATTAGCGTACCAGTAACTATTTTGAAAATCTTGGAGACACACTGAATAAAGTTCAAAATAAAGTGCAATTTTATTGAAATGACTTTCACGTATTGTCTATACATATCTTTTTATTATCTTTCGGGGTTTACAAATTGCACATTTAAAAGTGAAACCATCTTTATTTCTGTTGCAGACGTATATTTCTTCTTGATATTTGGATAACCAGTTTCGCCACATGTAGGTTTAGTAGTCTGATTTTTTGCTGTTTTTTACAGCTTTGAAAGACAAATAGACTGTTTTATTGGTTTTTAACATAGCAAATCCAGCCTACAGGAAGAGTTGCATTAGATTCCAACAGATGGCCAAACTATGCAACCTCGTCTTTATACCCCGTAGCACTAAATTACTCGCAATGAGCATTAATTGCGATTCACTGGTCTCGATACTCTCCGTATGTAGATCTCTCCGCGGGAAGGAGACAGATGGAAATATTTGTCGAAGGAGTTTGCTTACTGAACTCTCACCCTTTATGCTAATAGGATGAAAATTGAAAGAGTTTCTTCGAGCATATGCAACGATGCAGTGGAACTATTTGGAACCAACTGGAATCGGTACCAATTTTCTGGGGGAAGAATAGCGACTTAATCTCTTGCCGATCTTGAACACTCTCTTCCTTTTTCGAAACCTAGCTTACTTTCTTTTTTTCTTCCCAGAAATTTTTAATAGCGGGCGTTTTCGTGTATTGTGTTAGTGCGTTCACAATAAAATGAACATTTAATATTTGTTCTTGCAATTTTAAGAAGTAAATTAGCTCAAAGTATGACGTTATTCTTTTATTGATTTAATTTAATTTCTGGCTAAGATATGCTGAGTTGGCTGAAAAGGTGTACGACATTACACTGCGCGTCAAATATTACTACTATTTTCATTCATTTCTTAATATAGCATATAAAATTAATCCTTTGTTCAGTTAGATAAGGATATATTTGAATTTTAATAGAATACCTGATTTACATTACTTATAGAATAAATCTTGATGTTTTGTTGAAAATTTGGTTTCATGGCATATTACTAATTTAAAATATACCTCTTAAAAGTTTATTTTTATTTGTTGAACTATTTGTTCTTAGGGATATGGATTATAATAAATCAGTTATGTAATGCCATTGAAATAAAACTCATTAATTTCAGAATTTTCATTTCAATAGTAAAGTTTATTTAAGAAACATAGTATTCTGTTGTTGAATTAAAATCATAAATATCGATAGCTAATAAAGTTTTCACTTGTCATGAAAATTTATCATTAATTTAATTTAACGAAGTAATATTAAATAAAAAATATATATATATATGTATATTAAAAAATTTCTTCACGTTAAATTTTAATATTCTGTGTTTATCTTCGGTTTCTTAATCTTATTATTTTTTATTTCACTGACCTCTTCTGTTAGTGCCATTTAGATGAACATTCAGAATGATATTTTTAAATGCATAAAATATAATCAAAGTTAAATCAAATGTATAAAAAATTATAAATAAATAATACATTTGCTTACCAATTATCATTGTCAATAAATAAAAATACAACATCTTTTAAAGTAATACATTTGCACGTTATGGAGTTGATTCTGGGCACATTATGAAATAACAGAGTGTCTCAAATTTTATTAGTAAATACTAATATATTAAAGGAAATTATTTGATAGAAAGCATTCTATTAGTAAAATCACAGAAGCATATAATTTATTACTGTCATTTATATGATAAATGTCAGATGTAATTAGTGTTCAGTGAAATTAAAGAGACTAATTTTTTCATGGATCTCTGACTAAGACCTAGCTACTTTTTTTTTTTTTTTATTTTGCTTTTGATCGCTCTTCTACTTCTTTTGTTGCTGTTTCTACAAATAATTTTAGTAGCTTGGTTAAACGATTCTCCAGTAGTCAGCGATCAAGATTCCGATTCTAGAAATCTTTCTTTTTTCCCGTCTTGTATGTTACAGAAATGATGGGACTTGAACAATAGATTACTTTCCATATTGTGAAAGAATCGGGGGCGAAATGGGATACAGGAAGGTAATGATCTGGCCGTATGAGAATCATCTAATATTTCGCTCAAGGCAGCCGAAATCACTTTGTGACCAATCTAAAGTCATGAATAATTTATACGATCATTTTTAATTTATTACTTCCATATTCCTCTCTTGTACTTGAGGACCTAGAATCTAAGTCATGCATAGGATTGATTGATTGTAGACAGCAAGTACCTATTTAGGTAATCTTTTATAGTGATCCTGAATAAGGGGCTTTCTCATCATTGCTTTATCAAATAGCATAGTTAAATGCAGTCTTTACTGAACTTGTCCGTTTCTTTTATTTCTTAAACATAGTTTTAAAACACAGCAAAATACGTTTTAAAATGAAGCTTGCTGTATTAATTCAGTAGTGTGAGTTGCTAAATTTGTTAGAAAATTTAGTGTGTATTGGTTAAATTTTTTTTTTTTTTTTTTTTTTTTTTTTGTCTGTAAATAAATAAGTTCAAAAGCTCTAATATATTGAATAATAACATCTACTATCTTCTTCGTATTTGCTGTTTGATTTTCTAAATTTATGAATATATATTAGGATGTATGTAAATACTAGGATTAACTAACAGTTATATTTTAAAAAATTTAATTTAATTTTTTATTGGTTATATACTAATATGCATTTCAATTGATTCAATGTAAGTTATTTATATTGTTAGAGACCAATTTAATTGATATTTTCCTTTTATTATACATTTCCTGAATTAAACTATTTTAACTGCAGTAATCCTCTATTTTATTTATTTATTTATCATTATTATTTATAATTTTGATTGACTTTTCTAAATTTATGAATACATATTAGGGTGTATGTATGCACTAAGGCTAACTAACAGATTATATTTTATAAAAGCTAACTTCATTTTTTTTTTTATTGGTTATGTACTGCTCTGCACTTCTATTGATTCAATATATTGTTTAATTGTTTAGACCTCCTATTTTATTGATATTTACGTATTTTAACTGCAGTAATCCTCCTATTTTATTTATATGATATTTATAAAAAACACCGAACATCACCACAGCCCAGATGAAGTCATTGGTTAAAATCGCCCTTTAATTATTTCACACTTGTTTTTATTTTCCGCTTATAATGAAAGGATACTTTAATTTTATAAATTACATACGAATTTATCAACTTTCTCTATAACGTTATCAGTACCCTCTCTTGTAGAAAGTTTGAAAAACTCCTCCTGTTCTTTTTCAGGTGACAGTTGTGCTGTTGAAGAATTTCGAGGACTGGTTCACTTACGTTCTGTGATAGAACGTTTTGCTTTGTCAAACCTCAAAGTAGAGTTTCTTCTTGCAGCCACAGATTCTCAACTTAAAAGCTAGGTAATTCCTGTTTTTTTTTTTTTTTTTTATAGCCTGTATTGTTCAGTTTTTATGACAGTTGCAAGTGAAACAGCTGTCAGTTGAACTGATATCGCAAGATGAGTTAAAAGATAACTTACTTAAGAAGCCATTCTAGTTCTAAGAAATAACTGTAGAAATTATGATTGAATCGATAAAAGCAAAAAGGCTTATGTCTAAAACTTTATGTAGGACATCTTATTCGTTAATTTTTATGTCGTCGCTACTAGTTTTTAAATCTATATCAAGGAGGTTTTGTATAAAACCTCATTTTAAGTTTAAGTTAAGAATATCTCTTATTTATCCAAATAATATTTTTTTTTTATCACAAAAGCAATGAGTAGCAATTATTTTTTTAACTTTCTCATTATAATTAATATGCAAAAGTTTAAGACTTATACTCTGACATCTATATCAGTATTTTTTTCTTGTTATTCAATTTTTATTGAACTTTTTCCTCATAATAAAAATGAATATTATTAATTATTTTGTAAATTTTCTTTTAATTCGACAACTGTGTAGTGTAATACGTGCCCTTTAATAAATTAAAAATACACTGTGATAATAAAATAAGTATTTAACAAAATAAACTTTTGAAATGGTTTACCATTAAGTTATTTGAAAATATAGTATTTCTATAGTTAACAATAAAAATTTTTTTATTAAATTCTTCAACTTAGTTCACAGTAATTTATTTAAATTATTAGTCCTATCTTATTTTTCCCTTTGAGATATACTTAGTTCCAAGAACTATCAAGTAGAAATAATTCCGAAAAGAAACATTGAAAAATCATTCTCTTAATCAATCTCATGAACAAACACATTACGAAGATCCACAATCGAAAGTTTTTCTTCTTAATTTTCACTTGCGTCTCTAATAATTGTGTCAGACATTTGATGGGACATAGTTGAGGCAAAAAATACTACAGATCTCCAGTGCAAAAAGGCCTACCCAATCAAATCGCAAATAGCACAATTCATATCTTTATAAGTAAATGTGTACAAGGTTCCGTTCAAGTCTTTTAAGGTATGGTAATTTATATAAATGGTTTGTCCTATTTTTACTCTTTTCCCTTGATGGCGTGTGGTCCAAAAACGGTCAAAAACGAATCATTCTCCCAACAAAAAAGAGGATCCCATCCCCAAACATTCCAGCCTCCGCCCCTTCCCTCCTCTTTTTTTCACTTGCGTCACCCCCGTTTGACGGAATGACTTCAAAAAAAGAAACATTTGACGGAAATATTAGAGCTGAGGTAAAAAATACCTCGTGATCGCCAATGCAAAGAGGATCGACCCAATCGAATCGCAAGCAGCGGAACATAATTTATGGGCGGTCCTTTTACGCTGAATCCTGTTGTTGTCGATCATTCGGAGGAAACATAAATCAACCCCTCTCTGTATCCTCCCCGTCCCTCTGGAAACTTTTTTTCATTATTTTCATCTTTTCATTACTTTTGAAGGTGAAGTCCAGATCAAAATGCCAATAACAGAAGAAAAACGTTTTCGCGAAGTGTTGCGTGAGTCATGATGGATGGCCAATCCTTAGCCGGCATTGCACTGCACTAGGTGACTGATTGCTCTGCCCTCCTTGGGTTTCTTGCCTTTTTTTTTTTTCTTTTTGTTAGTGTTTTTCAACCCACCCACACCACCCCTGTGAAACAATTGCCACCCCCACTTGCAGCCGTTTGAATGTCTTCCTCTTATTTTTAGTCTTTTTTTTTTTTTTTTTTTTTTGTCTTCCTTCTTCCCTTCACTGCATCCTTTGGTGCCATTTCGTTTCAACAAATAAGGTTTTGATGTGTCGCCTGTTTTAGTACCATTTTCATTCTTAACGCGAGATTCGTTCATCTATGTCAAATTTGTCTCTCTTCTGACGTTAAAAAAGAAGAGAATAATTATTTTCTCGTTTCCTTTAACAAATGTGGTGTGTTTTTTTTTTTTTTTTCCCCTGGCAGTAAAAAAAAAAATTCTGGCGAGTTTTGTTTTATGATTGAGTTTGTAGAATTTTATTTCGAATGCATGTGATGAAATTATATAATTAGATTTGAGATAAAAGCATTGTCAAAACACTAAAATAAAATCAAGAAAATTCTAATGTCTAAGGAGAGTAATTGCTAATATATTTTTTTCCAGATTTCTTGTACAATTCTGGATTTGTTTAGGAAAACAATGAATTCGCAGTTGCGTTTATATAAAAAAAAATTAATTTTGAAATAATTTTTATCATTGATATAAGTAGAATAATCTTTTTAGTAAAACAGAATTGTGTTTGCTTCTAATGGTATGTGAAAGTGATTTAAGGGCTGAAAACACATAAATGATTTGTTGCTGGTATTATTATTTTAAAACTGCAAAGAAATTCGGGATTCGCATTTTTGTTTGGTAATACCGTCTAATAACATTTATGTATGATACTACAATTCTATGACAAAAACTTGTTTTAGTTGAATTCACTGTCTCATAAATGAAAAATACGAACTTTTGTAAAAATTCAACTGGTATTATGGATCATTTATATTGGTCGTGGTTAAAATGAAGATAGGTATAATAAATAAATTACATGACATCGAATAATTTCTTTGTGTGTTACATTTACTTCTATTCTCTCTAAATACTGCGGGATTATGTTTTCTCTTTCCATGGAAAAATCTTTTATGTTGAAATTTAAATTTTCGATCCCAAAAGTTTGAGTACTTATGAATTTCAACATAAAAATTTTAATGCTACATGGATCATAACGTAAATTCAATAAATAAAAATATTTTATGCTTTTCTCGTTAACATTTGCAGATAAAAAAAAGAGCACTAATCATAGGGCGCATACAAATTCCTTCTTCATTTTAAAAAATAATCATGATAAGCGGGTTGTAGTCATTTCATTCAGCGCCTTAAAATTCTGATTTCATGTGTTGTGAAGTGAAAACTCAATTTTCAAATTCACTAAAAGCTTCATTACCCTCTGTTGTCGCATTAAATTTTATGTTCTTAGCATCCGCATTTAAGACTAGAAAGTAAACTATATACCACGACTAACTTTTTTTTCACTGAGGTTTAACTATTGGAATTTTACCACCTTTTTCATCACTTTGAACTTTTATGCTCAGAGTTCTCACTCGAGAAAAGTCGCCTTTTTTCCCCTACCCCATTCAGTCCTTTTAGTGTTATTTGACCAATACGCTCACATTCGTAGCATTTTATTGCCGTGTAGGGTCCTAAATAACGGTTGTGCCCCAAGTAAAAGTTTCTTTCAAGTAATCTCAAGAACTCTTATGTTGCCGATTTCTTTGTTTTTGAATCGATTTTTAACATCAAGTAACCTATTCTCGAGTAACAAAGTTTCGTGTGAAAAATCGCCAGGACATTCTTCGACGTACTGTTACTTATGCTTGTTTTATGTTGAAGTTTTCAGATAGGAGTGAGTTAAGAGAGGCTACCTCGCCCTCTTCCGTAGCCCTGTCTGGAGTTAACCGAATCTTCTTTCAATAAACTGCTCTTATCTATTTTTAGAGAGTCTAGTAAACTAGATTTCCTTACGAGATTTCTATTTACCAGTGACTTTTTCTATAAGCCTATTTTTGCTGCTGGTTTCAGGTTGAAAAACTGTTGCAATTAAACTTTTTATTTATCTTGTTGCTGCATCTTAAATGAGAAGTGATTTTTTTTTTTAATTTTATTGAATTATTGTATGATTTTAAATTTTTAATTTGAATCATTCTATCGTTTTCGTCATTTATTTAAGAATTTAATGTTATCAATTTAGTTATTGTATAGGTATCCAAAGAACGTTAATTTATGTTGTTATTACATTACTAAAGTCATTTTCCTTTTTAAATGAATAAATTTGCGGATTGAATGATTCTATTCAACCTCTTAAAATTTATTTTAAAAAATCCATTTTTAAAGTTTGTTCCATTTTTGTATGGTGTATAAGAATCAATTATAATTAAAAAACATATGATCAGAAATTTGATAGCATAAAAGTTACTGACGTCTGATGTTGTGCCTCTACTCTAACATTAAAATGTGTACAACTTATCTATTGAAAAACTTTCTTTTTCTCTCTAAAATATTATGTACTAAAAGTAAAATCGCATTGGAATTTAAGCATGATAAATGTTAATGCAGTGTAGCTAAAGCAATATTGTTTTCGAATGTCGAGCATTTTGATCTAAGTCATTCGACACTAGATGGACTGAGGTGTAATAGATTTATCATTACCCAGGTGCACCCTTAAGGGGTTTGCTACAGAGTACCCACATTATGCCTCCACAGCTTTGAACAAACATCTCCCAATCGTGATGGCGTCTCGCACCCTCCTCTTTGAGCCCAACGAGTAAGACATTTAAGTCTACAGGTTAATGTGTCCATTCGCGATGGACACGAATGTTTTCGATTCGTTATCTCATGTCGTGTTTTGAACCAAGCCTCTTTGAGCCCAACAAGTAAGACATTCAAGTCTACAGGTTAATGCGTCCATTCGCGATGGACACGAATGTTTTCGATTCGTTATCTCATGTCGTGTTTTGAATCAAGCACCTGTGGTTCAGAAAATTAACTTGTTATCCACCAAAGTTTGGTTTGGTTTGTCGCTCTATGGCAGTTTTTTCACACTTTAGGCTAATTAGACCGGGTCCTTCCGCTTAACTTGGGTTCCGAACCACTAACAAGCATCCATGCATCCGCCAAGATTCGAACCTGAAGCTTGTGGTACCAAAGGCCAGAGTGCTAGTTGATTGGCCATCAGTCCGCTACCCACCAGGGCGTTTCAGTTTACTTAACGGTTGTAATAGATGTGTTATGTCTTTAATTCCTCCCATTCTCCTTAAATTATTTTACCGTATGTTTTATTTCCAAAATATTACGAAAAAAAACCATTAAAGACTCATTTCTTTTTATGCTGTCGCAATAAATTTCAAATAAGTGTAAAAGTAATTTAAACCTTAGATTAAAATGTTCTTACGACTTTTTAATTTGACACGTGAAATCTTTAATTCAATTATTCACGTTAATGGCAACATCAAATACACAAGTCGTTTTCTTTGTTAATCAATAAATGGCGATTGAATGTAGTATTTTTATTAACACTTTCCCTCTTAGTCATTACGCTATTGTGAAGCAAGCGTTGTAGAAGGATATTGTTATATACGAAAGTTTTAAAAATGTCTAATCAAATCTACATGAAATAAAAAGAAGACTTAATGAAAAAGCAAACGAAAGAAACTCTAGAACTAATGCAGGCCTCGGAGGGCCCTATCTTTCTTTGCCAGTGTAACAAAAGGGAAAATGTTAATTCATCCAGTCTGTGCTAACGAAGAAATTAACCTCTGTTTCGCTTGCCGATTCCCAATTAACATCGATTACCTCAGGAAACGTGAGATTTTCGGTATTTTCATTTCTTTTCTCGAGAATTCGATTTTCTGTTAAGAAACCAGAAGGGAAAGATAAAAGAATGACTTCCAAGTTCTTAGAGTAATGGCTTATATCTTTAAAAGAGAAATATCGGCTTAAGATTCAGACAGTTGTTATGTTTAAGATAGCCAGTCCGAATAACATTCATGTGTTTTTTTTTTAATAAGACTTGAGTTCTAAAATTCATAGGGCTGCATTTAATTAATTTCACAAATTATTATTTTAAACTTCTTTTTTTTTTTTACTTTATTTTATCCTTAAATAAACAGTTTCTTTTTTTTTTTTAAGTACATAATCTACATATGAGATGGGAGATATCAACCAGCTTGAACAAGTTTCATTGACAGTCAGTCATATTGACTGGCAATTATAATAATATAATATTATTGCTTTGATTTTTTCCATTGTTATTTTAGGTTCAGTTAAAGTTCTTTTTTTAAATAATTAAATCTGATTGATAAGCACTAACATCGTGCTGTTTTTTACAGAGTCGTTGAACCTCATTTACATAAATAAATATTGCTATGACAGAAGGACCATTGAATAATCCTTTTTGCTTATCACTTTTGTCTACTTCATCATTATTGTTATGTAATATCCATGTATTCACCATTAAAAGAACTTGTTTTTAACTGAATTCATATTGTTATGATTGGAAAATCAAGACTATATGAATTCGGTTAAAACCAAGTGAGTTTTAAAAATAAGCAAAATCAGATTCTGCCAAGTTACATAGAGTGTATGTGGTACTCACTAGTCTGTGTTTCTATGCTACAGATTTGCTGATATTGCATTTTGTAGCAAAAAAGTTTCATTGTTGATTAGTTTTCTGTCATCTTTACAGAGATACGATATCGTATTTAGGCCAATTATGGTGATGACAGAATACTTAGTAAGAAGAATAAAATATTAATTGCCTGAACACATTTAGAAATGGCAACAACCCAGTTCAACTTAACGCTTAAAAAAGAAAATTAATGAAATACGTGTATATAGTGTTTGCAACTTTTAGGAATGTCGAAATTTTAAACGTGGAAGATACTCCTATAATTAAGTGTATTTTTATTTCTAGCTTGTGAAAGATCCTAACACATTCGTTAATTTGTGTCATGTCCGTTAACATACATTTTAAGTTTCCTTTCTTTCTTGAATTTCTTTAATTCGTTTGTTCATTACCAGACAGACATTCAACATCCTTAAACTGCGCGTTGAAATGCTCTTAAACCTTCCGTACTTACGCAAGTCGCTTGTCATTGCAACATTTTTACAATGACAATAATTTAATTATTCCCACCGTTAAGACATGTTGCTTTTAATTGTGGGTCTAAACAGATACTGTGTGTATTTTGTAATCACTTGCAGTGTGTATGTTTAAAAGAGATATCCCTGTCTTTCGTAGAAATTCCGACATTAAGCTGCTGATGGCATTCTTTGGATGGCTTCAGAGGACGATAAGTTTATTTACGAGTTGGGATACTTATTTGCTAAGGCGTTCTTCAACTGTGATTTATTGCGTTATTCTTTCAGCATACTAGGTTAACGTTTCATTTTAATCTTTTAAAAAAGAAGAGGATAATAATAACTTAGTGTTTGTTAGAAATATTTAATCATTTATGCATACTTATGTATATTATTGTGAATTACATGATTGAATATAGTATGTTTATTGTTGATAATTAAGGATTATGTGTATTAAGGAGATTAATTCTTATAAACATAATCAGGAGGATAATCATTAATTCTTATTAACGAAATTTGTATTACTTCAGTCTCACCAAGGTTTGTTCTTTTAAAACAGTGGTCCTTAAAATTAGGATTTTTTTTGCCCCTTATTACCTTTTTTTTTTTTTTGCGTTTAAAATTAATCTTTTGATTTTTCTAATTCTTATTATTGTTCAGCGAACAATTTTTTTTATGGCATCTACAACTGGTTCCTAATTGTACTGAATTTTGAAATTGAATTCTTTTTATTTTTATATTTTAAACTTTTTATTTTTTTATCTTAATTTTATTTTATTTTAACTTTTTATGAGTACCATTTAAAAATTTTTAGAAACATTATTTTTTATCATTTTACTAACATTTTAAATATCCAATAATTAATTGTAACTTTATATATGAATTAAGATGGTGAGGTTAAGGAGTCTATCCCTATTGGTACTCCATAATCAGTACGCTAGTTGCCAGTTATTGTTGTCCATTACTTTTACTTTTATTTTTAAAAAATATATTTTTGTAATGTTGTAAATACTACAGTTATTTATATACAATTTTAATTTTTGTGACTATTTACACATATTCATCAAAAAGATAATTAATAACTCTCATATATTAAAATATAGACTTCATACAACGTTGTTTTCTTATTTCTTTACACATTGGTGATGGGGGTGGGACCATTGAAAATTTTTAAATTTGAAAGGTTAGAAAGCCTTCATAGAAATTGGATTGATGTTTAGAGGAAGATATTATAGATTCAATTCCTATCAACTTCTTCTTTTTCATTGGCGCAACAGCCCTATGGTGGCCCAACGTCGTCTGCCAACCTATTGGCAGATTTCGAGAGCAGGAGATATCAACTAGATTAGTCACTTTAAATAATATACAATCATGTTATTTGGTAACGTACTTCGATGTTCTAAGGCTGGTTGAGTGGATGTTTTCTTAATTTTCTAAATGTGTATTCTCTTCTCCATGCCCTCTTGTAGTTAGGTTTCTACTCCGTGTTACGTCCTAGGTAAAGCTGAAAACGATATCATTTCTTGCTTGTTCAGCGCTGAATGATTTCGGGTGAAGTGTTTGTCATTAAAACAATAAAAATGAGTTAAATAACAAATAAGATTATTTGAATTATTCAAGCGTGCTTAATCTAAGCATAATTTTTATCAATTAAAATCTTATAAAAACTAATCAGTGAGCATATTTATTTACTAAAACTCATTGGATATCCATTAATACTAATTTGCTGCTGGAGTTCTTATGCTAATAAATGAGTCAGTGAGAAAAATTCTTTTCTTACAAAATTTTCCAAGTTTCCCACATGAGTTTTTGTATTATTTTATTTTGAAAGAATTATCTTATCAAAGAGAAAAGTCCAGATAACATTTTACATTCTATCACTTCTTCGATTCTTTTCACAATAGTACCCTAAAACTATAAGAAGTCTAGAAATGTTTCAAGATTTATTGCTACATTCGTATCTTTTAAAAGTCATAAAGTGCTTTTTTTTTAACGAGTTCTGTCTGGCAAAAGAATTGTTAAAAGTTATAGCGAAACGCTTTATACGAATGATTGTTTTGAACTAGATTTTGGAAAAAAATATAACCTTAGGCGTAGAACTTACATGTGCTACCAATTTTAAACTTATTCTATCAGGCTATTTGCCAGATTTTCAGTATCACAAAAATTTCTGACGTAAGTCGCTGTACCCGAAGAAATGGTGCTGATACTAGAAAAAGGAATTAATGTATTTGGTAGGTTTTGATATTATTTCGTTTTTTTTTTTAATATTTGAATAGTCAATCTCTAAAACATAATTTTTTTAAATGCCATAAAACATAGCTGCAAGTGTAATCTCATAAAAATGTATTCAATTATTTTAAATGATAATATATATATTTTTTAATTTTTAAGCTATGCTATATTAACCAAATATATCTTTATATTTTTAACGTGATGTAAAAAATTCTATAAATTTCATAATAAAATTTAAAATAATTTATTTAGTATCATTGAATAATCAATCTCTAAAGCATAAATTAAGTTTTTTAAATGATAATATTTTTATTTTTAAGCTATGCTATGTTAACCAAATATATCTTCACAATTTTTAACCGTGATGTAAAAATTCTGTAAATTTCACAAAAGAAATTTAAAATAATTTATTTAGTATCATTTTTTTTGTCAACTTGTTCTATTGTTATTGATTCGTTTTATATTCATATCATTTAGATCAGGATTGTTTTAGATAGATAATATAATTTATAATAAATATTAGATCACGGTTATTTTAAATTAAAATAAATAGAGAGGAAATGTTTGATCATGGTTATTTTAAATTAAAATAAATAGAGAGGAAATGTTTGATCATGGTTATTTTAAATTAAAATAAATAGATAATAAATGTTTGATCACGGTTATTTTAAATTAAAATAAACAGAGAAGAAATGTTAGATCACGGTTATTTTAAATTAAAATAAATAGAGAGTAAATGTTTGATCACGGTTATTTTAACTTAAAATAAACAGAGAAGAAATGTTTGATCACGGTTATTTTAAATTAAAAATAAATAGAAGTAAATGTTTGATCACGGTTATTTTAACTTAAAATAAACAGAAGGAATGTTTGATCACGGTTATTTTAAATTAAAATAAATAGAGAATAAATGTTAGATCACGATTATTTTAAATTAAAATAAATACGGAATAAATGTTTGATTACGGTTATTTCAAATCAAAATAAATAGATAATAAATGTTTGATCACGATTATTTTAAATTAAAAATAAATACAGAATAAATGTTTGATCACGGTTATTTTAAATTAAAATAAACAGAGAATAAATGTTTGATCACGGTTATTTTAACTTAAAATAAACAGAGAAGAAATGTTTGATCACGGTAATTTTAAATTAAAATAAATAGAGAATAAATGTTAGATCACGGTTGAATACAGAATAAACGTTAGATCACGATTATTTTAAATTAAAATAAATACAGAATAAATGTTTAATTACGGTTATTTCAAATCAAAATAAATAGATAATAAATGTTAGATCACGATTATTTTAAATTAAAATAAATACAGAATAAATGTTTGATCACGGTTATTTTAAATTAAAATAAACAGAGAATAAATGTTAGATCACGGTTATTTTAAATTAAAATAAATAGAGAGTAAATGTTTGATCACGGTTATTTTGAATTAAAATAAATAAAGAATAAATGTTAGATCACGATTATTTTAAATTAAAATAAATACAGCATAAATGTTTAATTACGGTTATTTCAAATCAAAATAAATAGATAATAAATGTTAGTTCACAGTTATTTTAAATTAAAATAAATACAGAATAAATGTTTGATCACGGTTATTTTAAATTAAAATAAACAGAGAATAAATGTTAGATCACGATTATTTTAAATTAAAATAAATAGAGAGTAAATGTTTGATCACGGTTATTTTTAAATTGAAATAAAGAGAGAATAAATGTTAGATCACGGTTATTTTAAGTTAAAATAAATAGAGAGTAAAATGTTTGATCACGGTCATTTTAAAGTAAAATATATAAAGAATAAATGTATTATTTTCCTGATTACCCAAAAAATTTGTATTAAAAAAAACTTTTTATGTGGTAAATACTAAATTTTAGTAAAGTATTTGTCTCTTAGTCAGTATTTATTAAAACTTACAAACTGTAGCACTCTGAAATTTAGCTTTTTCCGCTGATTTCATTATTTTTTTTATCTAATAGGTAGTCAAAAATACGAAAAATATATAATTATTTATTTTTAATTAAATAAAGGTGTGATTAAAGTATTATAACAATGCATTACTTAGTTACAACAAGGAATAATATTGTTGTAATACAATAAAAAAGCGAATAGAAATATAGTTGCTTTGTAGCACTCTCATTAATACTTATTTTATATCTGTATCAGTATTTGATTGCTTGTTAAAAAAATAACAATAGACCTTTTAATGCATGATTTTTAAAACCCAAATGGCCTGAAATAGAATCAGCTTTATAAAGAAATTATAATGAATGAAAGAATTAATTTTTTTCAAAACTGAAATAGGAAATACGAAATGAGATCTTTAATTAATGATGAAGGATTTATTTATAAATACTTCCAAGCATAATGAAATAGTATTTATATAAATATGCGGAGAAAAGTTTTTTTTACCTTTATAATTCTTCTATTTTTTTCTTTAGAAACATCAAATGTTTAAACTAAATATTTTTCATTTCTAATTTAATTTGAATTTTTGAAGTATTAGTATTTTATTTTATTTATAATTACCTCATTAAAAGTTATCGAAATTTAATATGTTTATATTTAAACAAACCGGGCTGAGTTAAAAGATAGGATTAGCATTTCTAATTATTTTACAAACCTATTTTTAGCTTTCCAATGATAATTTACTGTTTTATATATTATTTTGAATTAACATTCAGATAAAATTTCTGAGCAAGCTTTATTTCATTGCTTCATATTCTGAGTCAATGTTTGCTTTGATTTTTAAGACATGTTATGTTAAAATTTCGTACTATTTTGAAGAGATGCAAAAAGAAAAACCTGGAAAGATTCCAAGGCTGTTATGCTAGATCAGTATTATGTTTGTTTGTATGTAGTAGTTTTATTTCGTCTTGCCTTAAGGTACTTTCTTTCTGAAACATCTCTGTCAGCACGAAATCTTTTTATATGATGTAAAGTATATTTCAGGTTTTAAATTAACTTATGGAAATTCTGATTTATTTTGTGAGCAAAGATAGCTTTTCCTTCGTTTGAAATTCGAATACGTTATTAAATTGTTTTTTAATCCTGAATATTATTCGTGGTCATTCGTACAATATTTAGATTTTTTTTATTTTCTTTACGAATTCTTACATTTCTCTGTACTTTTAAAAGTTTTTTTTAAAAAAGAAAACAAGCTGCTTTTTTTTTTATTTCACTTTAAACTTATTTATTTGATTACACAAAGTGTAATCTCATTGCGCTTCGATTTTTGTTTATAACTTCATTTAAAATCTTTAACTATCAGCAATTTAAATAACACCAAATTATTCGCAGATCTAAAAATTTTTAAAAAGCTTTTTCATTTATATCAAAATCATTTTCAATATTCTGTAGATTTTTCCTCCCATATTTTACTAAAAATTTCGAATAATGGATTAGACTAAAATAAACTACATTATTGGTTTCTTTACACACGTAAATTATTTCTGATTCAATTTTTATTTATATAGTGGACAGCTTCTTTTCAATTCTGCCTTGTATTTAAAGCAAAATGAACGCTAGCAGGCCTTAGAAAGACCCCTACATACAGACCATACATAGAAAGCGCATCATCTGCGTTCTTAATTACGTACTCATTGAAATCAACGGGAGTTTTAGCCCCAGAGAATGCTTTCTATTACTCCGTGCGACTGTAGAATTGAATCGTATCTCGCTTCCGTATTACAATTCTTTCAGTTTACACGGTTCACCAGGGAAGCTGGTTTGATAAGGGCGGCATGTAATAAGCAGCTTTGCCGCAGCTAGGGGGATCACCTCATTTACTCTGATATCGACTGAAACTCGGACCCTTCTTCTGTGAGCTTAGCAACGGGCTAGTCCAGATAATTTCTGGAGCCGGGACCGAACCCCACAGGGTCTCATTTTGGGAAATAATGTCTGTCTCTTTGGGAAACACCATCAAATTAAAGGAAACAGGGGACGTAGTTTATCCTCCTCCCTAGTTAGACCCCAAAGGGAGAGAAAGGTGGTTTTTCCTCTCCAAGTCATTCCGGTAGAGTGGCCTGAGACCTGAGATCTGTGGTCTTCAATGAGACTTTGTCACTTTAACTGATTTCTCCTGTTACTGCAGGGCTGGATGTCATTTTTCTTTGGTCGGGGAACTTGCAAATTATTTCTTTTAACACATTGGCTTATTCAGTACCATGTGTTACAGAAATTATATATATTTATCTTGCCTTCTGAGCAGTTTTCATTTGTTTTGTTTTCATTTACATTAATTTTAGTTCTGGAACAAAAAATAATAATCATTAGACTTTTGCTTTGTATTCTCTTTATATGCCTCCAATGAATAAATTTTAATATTTAAATCATAATTCTGTAAGTAATTCCAGGTAATTCTTCTCTTTGAAAATTTGCATTTAGCTTTCAATAATTTACGTAATTTAAATTAGTTTCTAAGATG
The DNA here is from genome assembly GCA_021605095.1 of Caerostris extrusa. NCBI lineage: Eukaryota > Metazoa > Arthropoda > Arachnida > Araneae > Araneidae > Caerostris > Caerostris extrusa. The sequence goes on from BPLR01021572.1 coordinate 29,129, forward strand.
TGATTTGGGATGTCTGTGTGTTAGCCGTAGTTTATATAGTTATATATTCAATGATGGAACATTAAAAATTAAGCAGTAATTAACTTTTAATTTATAAATTTGATGTAACTAAACATTCATAAAAAGTCATTGAAAAATTATGTGATCAGATATTTAACATAGAGCAGATTTTTCACAGTATAAGCATATTTTAAAACATTTGTCATTTACTGTGAATTGAAGCTTGTATGTTGCATATTTCTGCCAGTAAAATAAGTGTAAATAAATTTCAAACAAATTTCGTTTATTCACGTATTGCTTATAATATTGCTCTTTAAAATACAATAATAATACTTACCAGAAATAAAATCGGTATGTTTGAGCCTGCTCATTTCGCTTGCCTTTCATAGAATTTGAAAACCTGTACCAACCAATTCTGAAAAGACCTTGAGGAAAGAGAGGCAGAAGATAACTATTGAATGTAATTTAAGAAACATGACTCTAATAGCCACTCTGCTTTCTAAAATAGGTACGGAGAGGTGTGTTCAACAAGGGTCCCATAAAAGAAAAAAAAAAAAAAAGTTCCTTTACACAACCGCGTTATTTCCTATTTCTTTGAAATACAAATTCAAAGACCTGCTTTGAAGGACGCACCAGGACGAAAAAGGGGCGGGCCTGTGTTTGGTACTTTTCTAACCGAGTCCCTGCAGTTGTGTTGGCCCCTCATCAGGACTCTTGACAAAGGGCACTGGGGAGAGTCCCAATAGAAGTGCTAAGACGCCTGACGAGCTTTCTTCCCCTCTTCTTTTCTATTTTGTCCACCGTTTTCTTTTTCTTACGCGTCACCACCTTTGAAGGCATCAGAACGAATTGGAAAAATCTCTCGTTTAGTATGCTGGACTTGTCTCATTGTACCTCATTCGCGAAATAGCCCATTGTCCAGGAAAGAATAAATATACCCCCCAAAAAATATTTTTAAACCTTCCTCCATGCCTACTTATTTCCAACTGCATCACTCGAAGGAAAGAGGAAATTCTGTGTGAAATCTAGTAAATTTTGCCCACTTGTTCGTTTCCAAGTACATAGAATGTGAATGTTCAGTTATTCCGAGGCAGAAACATGACCTGTTTACTGTCAGACATTCTAACTCTCAGCCTAGGTTTGGAGATTTGGATTTAATACGTCTTAGAAGATGTATTAAATTTCAACGTATAGCGTTTCTCTTTGAACAGAGTTTCATTTAAAAATATTTTGTTAGTATTATTTTTAACAAAAGGAATCGGTGATGAAAAATAAATTTAAACTGAATATTTCGTTTTTCATTAAATGTATTTATCGTCTTCAGATACGGTCTTAATATATTTTGAGCACTTTACAACGGTAAATAAATTCGAGATGTTTTGAAAATATTCTGAGAGTATCTGTTTAACAGTTTATATATAGAACAAGATTATTAGGTATATAGACAAGGCAGTTTATATATAGACAAATTCACGAGATCAAGATTTTAAATTACAAATTTTCTAAACGATTGTATTAAAAATAAAACAAAATTTCGTTGTTTTTTTAAAGCCACAGATACTTACAAAATCCATACAATTAATAATAAACCATTAAAAAATTGCTTGAATATGTACATACATATATAAGTAAAAACAATTTTATTTTTAATTTATTTGTGATGAATTTAATTTATTTTTAATTTATGTGTGCTGAAGATATTGTCCCTATACATTTGCATAATTATATGAGTCTAATACTTATTGTTTTACGTATGTTAAATATTTTTTAGACAGCAGTTGATTTTAAAAGCTTGAATTCTGTTTGATTGCCTCTAAGGCTGAACTTAGTTTCAAAGTTTAAAATCACAATTTCCATGCTAATGTCATCTCTAAAAACAAGTTCTTTACAAAGAATTTCGATTTAACATGACAAAAACGGAGCTTAAATTTATTTTCCACCGCCTTTGGTTATATTTACAAACCATCTCGAGGTGTTCTCCTTACGTCTTTACTGCTACTTCCTCACCCCTTTCCTTTCCAAAATCATCTCGGAACAATCTTCTTAAACCGCAATTTCCTTTACTTCCGGCTTAAGATTCTTCCCCTTTAAGAAGCGAATGCCGCCTGCGTTAAATGGGAAAAGTGCTGATGTTATGTAATTTCAATATATACTCCAGGAGAGTTTTATACTTGGGCGAAAGTGGGGATGCATTTAAAGACACCTCTATCAGATGCTTGCTGGGAATGGGCTGGTGGGTAGGAGGGGACTCCTTGAAAACGTTCTCTTCCAACCTACTTAAACGAAGTTGAAATTGAACTTCATCAGGGCGGAAGAAGATTGATGGTAAAGTGAGGAAAACCGATGAAATCGGGCGGAAGGCTAGAGGAGACCTATGAAGAAACCTTACTCGCTCAAGGCAGCCTTGCTGACAGCTGTCAATATCTGAGTTTGTGAAAGATAGCTGCCGCTTTTGGAAAGCGATTTATGATCCTATGATTATGAGCATCAGCTTAACCAAACTTGGAAGAGATCAGTCGGTTTCGAATTTTCATTCTTTTTTCTCTCTCTCTTTTGCTTTCTTGTTTTGGCTGTGTCATTTATAAACGATTTTGGTGGGGTCGGACCTTTTAGCCAGATGACCTCTATTGCTTTTTTTTTGCTGTTGTTGTTGATTAACTTCGAACTCTAAAGAGTCATTTTGAGATTGATTGATTTTGTGCCGTAAGCAAAATCTTTAAAAATATCGAATTGGGTACTTTTAATTAATTGACTGAAAATTTTGTTAAAAACGGTTTTGTATCTTATGTTGAATATAAAACAAGGTTTAGTTTGAATATGCTTTTTTTTTTTTTAATTTTAAAATGTGACTGTAAATTAAATTTTTTCTGCTGATTAAGTTGCAGGGTTGAAAAAATATTTACGACAGTATGTAAAAAAAAAAAAAAATTTACGTTAATTTGAGATAGTACGTGTTGTGCTTATTGTCGGTCAAAATTTTCCTTTTTGCATTTTTATTATATTAATAAGCGTTAATTAGTATTTATTTGAAATTACGTTATAATTAAGTACTTTCATTGTAATGATTTTGTTTTCTAGATAATAAATTCGAGAATATTTAGTTTATTGGAGTAGTCCCCATTGCTGTTTTATATATATAAGGAACAAAGCGCAAGAATCAAAGGAGAACTAAAAAGAAATAAATTAGAAAGATCATTTTGCATGTCATAGGCTACTGGTATTCGCTACACACAAATTTAAAAAAAAATCATTGTAGGATACGCAATGCAAAAACCCTAAGTAAATGTTAAAAAAATGTTCGAGACCGAAGTGCGTATAAGCTGCAAAATATATATATATATATTACGAGTATTATATTAACTACGCGTATTAATACCAGATTAGCACTCGTAATTCAGTTCTATATTATGTTGTTTCTTAACCCACTTGGCAAACATCAACATCTAGACCAAGTCCAAGAACCCATGTGGTTTCATGGAAGGAGGGAAAGGAGGCAGCTTCTGTTGTGATGGAGCACTCGTAGACAGAAATCTGACTTGGCTGCATGACGCTGATTTCTTACGGGGTAGGGCTGTCAGTCATCACACTCAACAGTCATCTTATACCGGTACCTACCACTTAAAGTGGATTCGAATCACTGCAAACATTCATGACATCTCCGTGACTCGAACCCCGTGGCACCGAGCACCAGTCACTCGGCTATCAGGCCCAGTTGTATATTATATTTGAATTTATTTGTTATAAATTTGGAAGGAAGGGAAGTTAATTTAAAAATTCTAGTTTTAAATGAAAATTTTGATTAATTCACAATATATCTGAATATAAAATACCTAATGAATAAATTAGATCAAATAAATTGCCAAAATTTCTAAAATAAAATTGTCCCATTTTAGGAAAAGGTACCATGTAGCATATTTCTGGGAGTGTTAAGCTTTTCTTAAAAAGAAAGAAAAGAAAAGGACAAAAATTAAATTAATTTGTGTTTATTTATTCAAATATTGGTTTGTTTGTATAGCATTATGAAAACTGAACACTTATTTCTGATAAGTGTTGTTGCGTTAAATATAAAATAATTTGCAATTTTTAATTAGTTTATTTTATGCTCATTTATAAAAAAAAAATGCTTTTTTGAAATCTTATATCGTATTCAAAATATTAATTTGTATTTATGCTAATTATTAAAAGATGAGATTGGTTCCTATAAAAGCATTAAATTATTCTTTTCTTAATTAAAATTCTATTCTTTTCTAAAGTGTATAAATATTCCCTTTTTTTTTTTTTTTTTTTAATTATTACAAATTTATATTTTGTTTCCTTAAAGCCCTATTTTGTTCTTAATCACGAACGTAGCTGCATCTTGTGTCATATTTGAAGGACAAAATTCTCTTTTCTTCTCCCAGCGTGTTTTTAGTTTGTTGTTAATGAAAGAATCTTCCCTGAACCTAATTACCTGCATCCGAGGAAACTGTAAGAATTTGTACATGCTCATACTCCTCTGCCACAAAATTCCAAGTCTAGACGTTATAAGGTTGTCTTACTTTCCGTCATGACTTAAAGTACAGTAGTTTAATTGAGTCTTTTTCACATAATGTGTGTTACAACTATATTACGTGTTCCGTTTTTTATTTTTTACTATTATAGATCTTTTTTTCCCCTTCATTTTCATGCAAAATCACATTATTTATATTTTTCTAATTAATATTTTAATTTTTTTTACATGGAAAGACTTAGGGCTTAGTCGTCAAGTTAAAAAAAAAAATGTTTGAAATATGTGTAATAGGTAATTTGTGTGCGTATTAGTTAACAAAAAACGTATAATCCAAGGACAGCAAAAATAAGTAGAAAAACATGTTAAAAAGAAGAAAAAAAATATTCTTTCTATTAAATTATCTTTCGATGTGGAAATGAATTTAATGTAATTTTGTTGTTGTTATTATTATTATTTTCATTTTATTTGGGAGGTGGGGTTTTTTCCCGCTGTTGTTGTTGTATAGAATGAAAGCAGCAAGATTCAGACTTACATAATATTTTTATGCTTTTGGTGTAAATTTATTTGTCTTAACATTAATTTCAATAGACGTATGAACTAGACATATTTTGTAGTAGTTTACATGTAGACATTTGTTTACTGCATTTGTAGTAGTTTACACGTAAACATTTGTTTACTGCATTTGTAGTAGTTTACATACACATTTTGTAGTAGTTTACATGCACATTTTGTAGTAGTTTGCATACATATTTTGTAGTATTTTATATACACATTTTGTAGTATACTACATTTGTAGTAGTTTACATGCACATTTTTAGTTATGTAAACATTTTTTGTAGTAGTTTGCTACATAAATGTTTTCTGTATGCTTTTTGGTGTAAATTTATTTTTCTTAAGATTAATTTTAATAGACGTATCAACCAGACACATTTTTAGTTAATATACTGCATTAAAAGAAATTTTATTTTGAGACAAGCTTCATTTGTGATTTTTAGTAAATCCGTCGGCAAAAAAAATAAAGCTGATAATATTTATTTTTCGTTTTTCGTGGTTGTTGAATTCTGCTAGAATTTTAAAAACAACATTAGTTATTTTTTTTAATAATTGGATTTTTAAAGATCATTTCGTTGTTTTTAAGTGTTAAAAATGCTAAAAAAAAGAAAACTTAACGAAAGAAAAATCCACTGATGCCGATCTATGTGCTCACAAGTAAAAATAAAAATGTATTATTTTTAATGTCCAGCTTGCTCTGTTATTTTTAAATCACCATACCTTCTTAATATGTACTTTCTTTTCTTTTCTTTCTGTTTTTTGCTTCAAGTATTATGATTTTTTTTTTTTTTTGTCCTATAAACAGCTGCTGACACCGCTTGTTTTGTTCCCAGATTTTATCTCACCCCTTCGAATGAAAAATGCACATTCTGCCCTGGCTGTATTGCATTCGCAGGAAAACTCCAGTTCAATGCATCAATAGTTTTCTATCAGGAGCTTTATATAAAAGAAAGATTTATGCCGGCAAGTTTTATCTTAATATATTCAACACGGGGTCACTTTCAAATTCTTCTTAAAATTCGAATCAACTGCTCAGCTTCATTCGTCCCTGCCATTATTTCCTTCTATTTATCTTTATCATTTTATCGCGGCAGCTCCCAAACCTTTAGATTTATCGCTCCAGACTGGAAGACTGTGCCGGACAGTTTTTATTTCATCCGGATCGATGATTTGAAAGCGCTTTGTGACTGTCCGGGAATACAGGAGTCCGGTAATTCCGGCTGCAAATTTGATTATATTTCTGGATAATTACGTTATCCATTGTATCCCTTGAGCGAATTGGGGCCTCGTCGGTTTTGGACGACCGGTAGAGGGTAAGCCGGACACAAGGGGGTGGACAGTGGGGCGAAAAAAAAAAATTATCTGGTGCCCTGGTGACCACAGTGGAGTTCCTCAGGGATCTCGGCAGGACCAGGAATGCCTCAAACGACAAATCGAGTGTGAGTAGCGCTTGGGGAATAAATAGCAACAAAAAAAAGGAAAGTCGTGAAAGAAAGAAGATGGTCAAGGGGGAAAAAAAAGCTGCTGTGTCCGGCGATCTTGTAGTAAAAGAAATTGGATCGTTTATAAAGTTCAGCGGCGAGATCGTCGGCTCACATTATTACTTCCTGGGTCCCTCTTGTTTTTGTTGGTTTGTTTAACTATCCCCTTGGAGAAGTTTGGAGTGAAAAAGTGCCAAATGTTTTTCAAGAAACAAATATACGGCTTTTTTTTTTTGTTGTTTTTTAACCCCTATTTTTTTAAACCAATAGATTTTCGTGTAAAGGAAGTTTTTTATGAGGAAGGGGACAGGGGAGTTTTTGGACGTCAGCACATGATATATGATTTTGTGTTAGATGTCGTTAATTTAATTTTTTTCAAACTTATTCTGAAATTCCATTTAAGGAACAATAGAAAAGTACCTATATATTTTTTTTTTTAAATCTTATAATAACAGTAAAAAATCTTTGGGCCCTGATGGCCGAGTGGCTAGCTCTCTGGTGCTCGGTACCACAGGTTTCGGGATCTAGTCCCTGCGGTGTCATGGATGTTTGTAGGTGTTCGAAATCCACTTCAAACCGTAGATCTCGGTCTGACACGTAGCGTTACGGGAGTAACGCTACATGGTGATACTGTACATTAACGCAATACTACGTAGTGCGTTACGGGGATATTGTTAGGGCTTGTTTAACTATCCCCTTTTTAGGGCTTGTTTAACTATCCCCTTGTTAGGGCTTGTTTAACTATCCCCTTGGAAAAGTTTGGAGTGAAAAGTGCGAAATGTTTTTCACGAAACAAATCTCCGGCCTTTTTTTTTTTTTTTTTTTTTTTTTTTTGTTGTTTTTTAACCCCTCTATTTTTTAAGCCAATAGATATTCGTGTAAATGAGGGTTTTTTCGGGGGAGGGGGCGGACGATGGAGTTTCTGGACCACCGTATATGATTTTGTGTTAGATGTCGTTAATTTAATTTTTTTAAACTTATTCTTGAATTCCATTTAAGGAACAATAGAAAAAGTTCCGATATTGATTTTTAAAAACTTATAATAATAATAATAAAAAAAATCTTTTGGGCTCTGATGGCCGAGTGGCTTGCACTCTGGCGCTCGGTACCAGAGGTTTTGGGTTCGAGTCCCGGCGTTAACGTTTATGTTTGTAGGGCTCGGAATCCACTTTAAACCAAGTATTATGAGAGATTTTTTTTTTTTGTCCTATAAACAGCTGCTGACACCGCTTGTTTTCTTCCCAGATTTTATCTCACCCCTTCGAATGAAAAATGCACATTCTGCCCGTGGCTGTATTGCACTCGCAGGAAAAACTCCAGTTCAATGCATCAATAGTTTTCTATCAGGAGCTTTATATAAAAAGAAAGATTTATGCCGGCAAGTTTTATCTTAATATATTCAACACTGGGTCACTTTCAAATTCTTCTTAAAATTCGAATCAACTGCTTTGCTTCATTCGAACAACGTCCCTGCCATTATTTCCTTCTATTTATCTTTATCATTTTATCGCGGCAGCTCCCAAACCTTTAGATTTATCGCTCCAGACTGGAAGACTGTGCCGGACAGTTTTTATTTCGTCCGGATCGATGATTTGAAAGCGCTTTGTGACTGTCCGGGAATACAGGAGTCCGGTAATTCCGGCTGCAAATTTGATTATATTTCTGGATAATTACGTTATCCATTTTATCCCTTGAGCGAATTGGGGCCTCCTTGGTTTTGGACGACCGGTAGAGGTAAGCCGGACACAAGGGGTGGACAGTGGGGCGAAAAAAAAATTATCTGGTGCCCTGGTGACCACAGTGGGGTTCCCTCAGGGATCTTGGCAGGACCAGGAATGCCTCAAACGACAAATCGAGTGTGAGTAGCGCTTGGGAATAAATAGCAACAACAAAAAGGAAAGTCTTGAAAGAAAGGAGATGGTCAAGGGGAAAAAAAGCTGCTGTGTCCGGCGATCTTGTAAAAGAAATAGGATCGTTTATAAAGTTCAACGCCGAGATCGTCGGCTCACATTATTACTTCCTGGGTCCCTCTTGTTTTTGTTGGCTTGTTTAACTATCCCCTTGGAGAAGTTTGTGTGAAATAGTGCGAAATGTTCTTCAAGAAAAAAATATACGGATTTTTTTTTGTTTTTTCTTTTAACCCCCGTTTTTTAAGCCAATAGATTTTGTGTAAATGAGGGTTTTTTTTCAGGGGGACGGGCCGGACAACCCTATTTGATATATGATTTTCTGTTAGATGTCGTTAATCTAATTTTTTGAAACTACTTCTTCAATTCTATTTAAGAAACAATAGAAAAAGTGCCGATATTGCTTTTTTAAAAGCTTATTATTATAATAATAATAATAAAAAAAAAAAAAATTTGGTGCATGATGGCCGAGAGGCTAACGCTCGGTACCACAGGTTTCGAGTTCGATCCCCGGCGGTGACGGGGATGTTTGTAGTGGTTCGAATAAACTTTTAAACCAAGTATTACGAGAGATTTTTTTTTGTCCTGTAAACAGCTGCTGACACCGCTTGTTTTCTTCCCAGATTTTATCTCACCCCTTTGAATGAAAAATGCACATTCTGCCCTGGCTGTATTGCACTCGCAGGAAAAACTCCAGTTCAATGCATCAATAGTTTTCTATCAAGAGCTTTATAAAAAGAAAATTTATGCCGGCAAGTTTTATCTTAATATATTCAACACGGGGTCACTTTCAAATTCTTCTTAAAATTCGAATCAACTGCTTTGCTTCATTCGAACAGCGTCCCTGCCATTATTTCCTTCTATTTATCTTTATCATTTTATCGCGGCAGCTCCCAAACCTTTAGATTTATCGCTCCAGACTGGAAGACTGTGCCGGACAGTTTTTTATTTCGTCCGGATCGATGATTTGAAAGCGCTTTGTGACTGTCCGGGAATACAGGAGTCCGGTAATTCCGGCTGCAAATTTGATTATATTTCTGGATAATTACGTTATCCATTGTATCCCTTGAGCGAATTGGGGCCTCCTTGGTTTTGGACGACCGGTAGAGGTAAGCCGGACACAAGGGGTTGGCAGTGGGGCGAAACAAAAATTATCTGGTGCCCTGGTGACCACAGTGGAGTTCCTCTGGGATCTGGGCAGGTCCAGGAATGCCTCAAACGACAAATCGAGTGTGAGTAGCGCTTGGGGAATAAATAGCAACAAAAAAGGACAGTCGTGAAAGAAAGGGGATGGTCAAGGGGAAAAAAAGCTGCTATGTCCGGCGATCTTGTAGTAAAAGAAATAGGATCGTTTATAAAGTTCAACGCGGAGATCGTCGGCTCACATTATTACTTCCTGGGTTCCTCTTGTTTTTGTTGGCTTGTTTAACTATCCCCTTGGAGAAGTTTGGAGTGAAAAAGTGCGAAATGTTTCTCAAGAAACAAATATACGGCCTTTTTTGTTGTTGTTTCTTAACCCCACTTTTTTTAAGCCAATAGGTTTTCGTGTAAATGAGTTTTTTGGGGGAGGGGAGTTTTTGGACATCAGTATTTGTTATATGGTTTTGTGTTAGATGTTGTTAATTTATTTTTTTTTTAACTTATTCTTAAATTCTATTTAAGAAACAATAGAAAAATTGTTGTTATTGTTTTTTATAAAAAAAACCTTTTGGGCTTCTTTTAGGTTTGGTTTGGTTAGTCACTCTACGGTCATCTTGCGCACACGAGGGCTAAACAGACCGTGATCTACAGTTTAAAGTGGATTCCGAACCTCTAACAAACATGCATGCCACAGCCAGAATTCGAACCTGAAGCCAAAGGCCAGAGCGTTAGCCAATTGGCTATCAGGCTACACCTCTTTTTAGGATATCGTTTTAAAATGTACTGCTACTTATATTAGTGGTAAACTACTCTAATTTAAAACTATCATTGATTTACATGTTACGAAATTAAACATAGATAGCGCTATTGAAATAAGTGTCTGCATATTAACTCCTTTTAAATAACTAGCTTTTATGCACTTTTAGTCATTAGCAATTAAGTACACCCAATTTGTTTTTTGAGTTCTATGAATACTATTTTTTTCTATAATTAGAAATATCTATATGTCGCCATAATTTTTTTTTAAATCGAGCCAATTGTTGTGGATTTGGCTAGAAAAAAAAAAAATGAAATAAAATAAATTTTTATGACAAAAAAAAATATTTATTGAACTAATCTTTTTTTTTTTTACAAAAAAAAAAAATGTAGCAATCAACAATGTTCATATAAAAATAAAGTTAAACATATATTTTCGTGTAACGGTTAAATATTCTTTAATTGAAAAAAATCTACTGTTTTGGAAAAAGAAATTAATAATTATGGCTTTAAAAATATATTCGTTGAGGAGTGGGTGAATGGGAAGCGTGTTTAATGTTCTTCCCTCAAAAATAGAATTCATCACCGTAATAATTATCTAATACATTATCTAAAAACATAACAGTAGAAAAAAGTGTAGCATGAGTGTTGATAAATTATTACGCTGATTTAACTAAAAGCAAATGATTAAAAAACGCTATTAGTTTTTAATTCTATTTCTAAAATAATATTACCCATCGCGTTTAAAATAATTAATGAAGGGAAATGTTTTTTTGCGGAAAAATATTTTTACGAACTCCTTGCATATTGAGTTACGTATAAATCATAATTAATTTCATAGACATAAATTCATTTTTCTGAAACATAAAAAAAAATTACTTAAGAAAAATTATACTATATTCATTCCGAGGGAAATGATGTATTTTTGTTCTTCATAATTATAAAAATAGATAACAAAAAACTCAGCTATTTATCATTTACTATAAACTTAAGTTGAAACTGTTCCGTTTACAAATTCATTTAAACAGAAATTTTTTTATAATCAAGTTTAGCGATCCTGTGTGCTTTCGTGTTAAGTTGAATATGAATTGTTATACATTGATGAATTTGTATTGCTAACTTGAGTATGAATTGTTATACATTGATGAATTTGTATTGCTAACTTGAGTATGAATTGTTATACATTGAAATATGATATTATTTCTATTCAATGTATTTCTTTTTTAAAGTGACATAGTTTTTTAATATAATGTTTTCAGCCAATCTATCAATTTGTGGTATCTTTTCTCTTTTCTTTGATGGTTACTGATAACACGATTTTTACTATTGAGTCGATCTTCTTTGTTAAAATATATGGTTGTTGCTATTGTTTTCGAATCCCAGGTTTCTTTGATCTTAGTCATTCATCATTAGAACGGCTGAGATGAAGCAAATTTAGTTTTTACCATGGGGTCTTTAGAAACAACCGCAGGGATTGTGTTTTAGGGGTTTCACCCTTGTAACTTCTCGTCCTATACTAGACTTACAACGGCTTCAAGAAGAGGACCTATTTCAGGCTCATGGGAACGCTTTAATTTTTATTTACAAGCATTATAGACATATACATAACTCTATTAACAAAAAATGAAAATTAAAGATAATTTGATTCACAAGTGCAGTTCACTCAAAGGACGGAGATTTTGAGAGTTCTAGAGTCTACGTTGAATCTAAAAATACGTGGTCTGCTGCAAACCTTAATTATTATACGGCGTGATACATAAAACCACAAAGGACTCTCTTTGAAAAAAAAAAAAAAAAAAAAAAGGGATGCTGCGGCCTATTCAGTCACTTCAGAAAGAAAAAAAAACAACACTTCTGGTATACTCGTCCCAGAACTCTCTCCTTTCTTTACCAAAATAAATTGCTTTTAAGACAATCCGTCAAGAGGACGGGGGTTAGCTTCCCTCACTTCTCATTTGATTAGACATTTCTCAACTCGTGGTCTATCACCAATCACGATGGAACAATCCATAGTATATCATATTCAATCTGTAATTGTTTCGACCTGTGAAAGTCGCACAGACATTCGCTAGTTTCTTCATTATACATTATCAATTTTTGAGTAACAGGTTGTTCTGATTACTACAAAACACTAATTGCATGTAATATAACTACCTACAATAAAGCTCGTCTGCTGTCAAATTTGAGTAATGGGTTCATTATATATTTTTTTCAAATAACATACATTCCTCACTCCTGGAAATGAAATGCCAAAACTCTTCTCGTGAAAGAAAAATGCTACACTCTAATCCTCTCCTCTGAGCCTAACGGAGGAATATTCCTGCTTACAGGTTTCATGTGTCCATTTCTGGTACAAACATGGATATGGTCAGTCAAATTCATTCGGCACGTAAATGAATAAGTTGTAAAATATCGCCAAACAGGTGTATTATGTATTTCACATTTGCAGCAAGGCTTATAAATTAATATTTATAAACCAGGTCAAATATAAAAGAAATCATTATGAAATAAACTATACTATAGTGTTTTCAGTGAACAGGAAATTCAGTTCATATTCAATGACCTACTGTTTAAACTGTGAAGGCTTGGTATCGATGATTCATGCCTTCAATCCGGCGGTCTAATGATTAGGCAGACGGTAATTGTCACTGCAAATGAGAACTACCCGAAGGGGTGGAAGCCCTACACTTTGCCATTTAAATCTATTCCACAAATCCTGAATCGAATTGAGATTTGAGAAAACGGTGAATAATAATCCCAACAAGATATTCGAAGGCAATCTTAATTCTTCATGGATAATTATTATGTTTAAAACTTCTAGCACGATCTTACCACATGTAGATTACTATAAATAATCCAAAGACGTTTTATTAATAATGTATTAAAATAAATGTAGATATAGTTCTGAAATTTAGTAGGTCATTATAACCATATATCTATTATGTAATTGGTATTACAAATATGGAATCGGAAAACATCCCCGAAACGAGTTCTTTGTCTATTTAAGATGGAACAATGAACAAATGGTTTTCTATGAAAGTACTTCAGTCTGTAAGGTCTATCATCATTTATTTTCTTCTTCACTAAAGTACTTAATCGCTTTTAAAAATTCATTTCATTTTATTTCAGGAAGATTATTGTGACGAAATTTCACCTTGAAATTTTTTATAAACTCTAGAGGCTCTGCGGTTTACATTATCGTTTCAGATTACGATGGGTTATCTGAAGCCCAACACGATACTCACCTTTTTATTTAAAGAACTGAGTAACGTGATACAGGAATACAAATATGCTAAATAAATAATTTCACAATTTAATGATCTATTTCATCACCATCATATTACTTCCCATTAAAAATAAAACCCAACTCAAGGCTCAGTAGTGCAAGGCACAGTAGTGGTTCGAATCCTCTGGCGGCCTCAGTATCAATCACTGCTTCGATGAAACTCGGCGGAGATTGTGTGGCATCGACAGTCAGACTGCTGGGGAAGGGGGATGACCGAGTGGCTAGCGCTTTAGCGCTCGGTACCACAATTTCGGGTTCGAGTCCCGGCGGTGCCATGGATGTTTGTAGTGGTTCAGAATCCACTTTAAGCCGTAGGTCCTGGTCCCATATGACCGTAGAGCGTCACACAGCCCAATCAAATTTCTTCTCACCCACATCATTTCCAAACTGAAAGTGACAACTCAGTTCTAGGCACAGTGATGTGATGTGGTGTGGTGTAGTAATAGACTGCTTGATGGGAATTTTCCAAGTTTTCTCCCATATGACTTTATAAAATGACAAAGTATTTTGGAAATCAATGTCCTCCTTTTATCACCCATCTGTGGGCTGATTGTAGCATACTTATATAAAAACATTTGTAATTATGAAAGTAGATATATTATATTTGATTAAGAAAGATTATTTCAAGAAAATTATTACATCTTCATTATTAATTACGTTATTTCAAATGTCCTTGGGTACTTTTTCTTCTTCTTTTTATTTCATTAAATGCTTTTAAAATGATGGAGGTTAATACAGTTTTTCATATTTGATTTGCTTTTTTTTATAAATATTTATCTGCTTTTAAAATATTTGTGTTAATTGTCCTGATTTCTTACGTGCTTTACTGAGCAATTTTTCTTTGGTTAAAATGGACGGTATCCATTTCACCCATTGAAGAAATTAAAAAAAAATTTATACAGGTGATTCTTCATTTCAAATGGTATAAAATTGATTTTTGTATTCACATTTCAAAATTTCTTCTTAAATCTGTATAATTTATCTAATTAGATAATTTCATTAATTCGTTAATAATAGCGTGACCTTTTCTACTAAAAATGATTAAAAAAAATGTCCCCTTAAAAAATCTACATCAAAATTCCATACTCTCTCCTCCCCAAAACCAAATGGGCTCCCCATCAAGTGAATTCACTGCGGATCTAAATCATCCTCAAATAGTGCTTTTTGAGAGTTATAACCTGAATGGGCGTGCCTCTTTCATAAAATGCACCCTGCAGCTAAAGATTTCAAAATAAATTGACTTTTAACTCGCGCAGATTTTTCTCTCCTTCCCGAAGAAATGTCAGAAAACTCTTTGATAAAAGCATTTGAAGACCATCTCTGGGCAAAAAATGCCATCTGCAGAGTTTTCATCCCAACACCCAAACTACTTGGAGTGTTGTGTGACTATTATTAAAATTACCAATTATTCAAATCAACTCCATTTAGAGTCGACGCAGCTATAGGAAAAAACATTAACTTGAACGACAAAAGTATTTTTGATACTGTGGTTTTTAATTTGGCAGACTTTTCGGCTGAAAATTTTTAAATGATTTTTCACATATTTGAATTTTTTTAAAAGCTTGTTTTTTGTGCCATATTGCTTTTTGACTTATTTGATAAAGATCAAAATGCTCTTAAGTTTGAATTGAAAATATTTATATAATATCTGCTAAAATTAGTATATTTAAAAGAATTCTATGATGAACTATTTGGAGTATAGTGTGACTATTATTAAAATTACCAATTATTCAAATTAACTCCATTTATAGTCGGCGCAGCTGTAGAAAAAAACATTAACTTGAACGACTCAAAAGTATTGCCTTATTTGAAATTTTTAAAAGCTTGTTTTTGTGCCATATTGCTTTTGAGTTATTTGACAAAGATCAAAATGCTTTTAAGTTGCAATTGAAAATATTTATATAATATCTGTTAAAAATTAGTAGCTTTAAAAGAATTATGTGATGAAACAATTAAAAATAATCACATAAATCTTAATGTATTAACCATTATGTGGATTTATCATAAATTGATTAAACTTTTATAGTTGCATTTTCTTTTAATTTAATTAGTTAAACTAGTTTCAATTTGATTATTACGGATTTTTTTTTTTTTTTTTTTTTTTCCTAACATCTTAACAGTTAAGTTGTAGCAATTTTTTGTTTTTCACTTAAATTTATGTTTGCTCCCTATCTGTACTTAATTTACTAAAAATATTGGACGCATTTTTTACTTTGCATTTATTTTTTGTTTTTCCCTAAAAATAGCTTCAAATTAGTTTTTGGATAGGAATGTAAAAATAAATTTATAAAAAATAATAAAACTCATGTCTTAGTTTTTAAAAAATGCAAATTTACATTAAGTACAATTACGTTCTTCCGAAACATTTACCTTTAAAAATAATAATTATAATTATAATAATTAGTTGCTTAATAATACAAATATCCCATTATATTATTTTTATTTTTCCATGTCTGGAAATTAAAAATAAAACTGTTTCATTTATTGATATCTTATCTTTTAAGTTACAGCTAATGATATTAAAGTTTCGTGTATTTTAATATAATTATATAGTAGCATAATAAAAACTATTAGCATATTATTTTTTTAAAAAAATGAGAGTTATATTTACTTTATATAATACATCACTTACGTATTTAACGTTAAAAGAAAATTATTTAAATATGTATATAATTGCGTGTTTTGGAACAAAGAATTGTTCAGCTAAACAACAATTGCATACATATTTTAAATGGCAATCAGCAACATTCAACAATTGATTTTGTATGTAAATCATTAATGTGCTTTTAATAAATAAAATGATCTGTAGTATTATCTAAATAATTAATCAATTAATTAATTATTTAAATATTATGTATATAATTGCTTGTTTTCGGAACAAAGAATTGTTCAGCTAGTAACAATTGCATGCATATTTTAAGTAATAAACAATGATATTCAATAATTGATTTTTTGTATGCAAATTATTAATGTGCTATTAATAAATAAATCGATTTGTTAATTCTATGACTCTATTTTTAATAAATTATTCCATTAGTAAACTTGAGTGTCCAAATACCATTACTGCATTTTTAATTTAGTCACTATAAAAATAGCTATACATTTAACTTTGTAATAAGTAATACGTATATCTTAAAATATTTATAAATTTTAATATCTGCCATATGTGTCATGGCAGAACAAACGAACTCCTTCTTTCATTCTCTGTCCCTTGACTTCAGCACATTGCAAACCCATCAGTCATCCTCTTCTGATCACGTTTTAATATGCAAAATATCAAATAAAAAAGTACTGATCTGTGCTCACTATATATTTAATTAAGTGAATAAGTCGCGTATAACACCCCACCAGCACTGAGAACTGAGGGCTGGGATAAAGAGCCAAATAGAGTGGTTTGTCCCCCTCGATACGAGATTCCTTTTAAAAGGAGGTGGTGAATTATGGAAGAGAAATGCGGCAGGGGACGGTCCCCGAGAATCTGGGGCTTTTTTCCACCCATCCTCCTCTCCCCAACTAAATTCATCTAACGTCTGACGTCATTTGCTCTAATAGGGTGGAAGAGCCATTTGCCAAAACGCCTACTCTGCCCATCACTCAGATGGTACCACTTTTGGAGTAGAGTATTTGTTTGTTTTTTTTTCCTTCCCCACCCCTTTTTTCGAACAAAAAAGAATCATGTTTGTTCATTGTTATCGGTTTAAGTTCCTGTGAATAAGCAGCTTATAATGAAAAGTTGGATTTAGGGATTGATTCATTTCGATAACTCGCTGCTATCTTCTCTTAATAAATAGGCTAGGAAGTTGATGTTTGATTCATAACATCACGAGAGAAAAGGATTAATAAATACTCAGACGCGCTCTTTGGGCTAAGAGCTTGCTGGCGCCAGAGTAGATGTATTAATCTGCGGTCAATTTGGTTGCGATGTTTATGCAATAAAGAATGTGTGCTATGTCGATATTCTTAATAGACATGATCGCTGATACTCGATTTCGCCGTTGCGCGAGTGAGACACTTGGTTTTATGAGTTGATTTTTCGGTCAACTGTGTCAAATTCGTTAATAAACGCGAGTGTTTTATATATATATATATAATTTGTATATCTAGAAAGATATAATGTTATATAATTAGATAGTTTTATATCTAGGAAGCAAATGCATAGTTAAATCTATTTTCTCAGACTGGCTTTGGGTTCCCCGATCTTCAGGGGAACCACGAACGATTCATTCAATTAAAATTAATGGCAAAAGCGAGATTGTTTACATGCCTCGTTTTTTATAAATATTAATTAATAGGCCTGCTTAATCTAGTTTTTAATTAATTCATCTAATGCTAAGTTGTTAATTTACTACTTTAAAAAATATTTTAATTGTTTTATGTTTTTATATAATTTTTAAACATAAAATCAACTATTATATCTTATGCTCACTCTGAAGTAAATGATGGTAGTAGTTTTGCAATATACTAATTTACAGTATATTAATTATGTAATGTATTAATATACTATTTTTCTTATTTTCTTTAGAGTGATTAATTTATATTCCATCCGTTAAATACAAAAATTGAATTAAAATTTTATAAATTATTATTTGAGGCCTAAGATCACTAATTTCTGAAAAAATAATTGTTTATCAAAAATTGTTTCATTCGAAAATAATAAAGAAAAAAAAAAAAAAAAAGAAAGATAGGAAAGGAAAGAAAGATAATTTTTTTTAAGGTAGCGCTAAAAATCAGTTAACTCTTACAGATGGATTTCATGTTTGTATGTTAGAATATTATTAGTTGTAACTGGTTTCAGTTTATTTCTTTGAAATAACTGACCATCTAATTAAGTTTTAATTGTTTTATTTTTTTTATTAATGTAGATTAGAAATTACTTTTCGATAACGAAATATTGACTTTATTAACTGTTTATTCTGTGATATTTTGATTTAAAAATAAGTGCGTGCGCAGAAATAAAAAACACATTAAAAAATCAAAGATAATTGCTGCTTCGCAATTTCGATTGTTTTTGTGGGGATAATATTTTAACAAAGCTCTTAGCATCGGAATTATATTTAGCATATCAGAAACCTTTTAAAGCAACAAATATATCCGAAAACATTGAATAAAATAAAAAAAAAAAAAAGATAGTGAATGTAAATACGTCCAATCGTTTTATGCGATCTCGGCTGCATCGCTCTACAAAATAATAAACAATATTAATAAAAACAAAACGAGAAACAAAGAACGTTAAAAAAGAAATCCACACCTCATCGCTGCTGACTTCTTTTCCTTCTTATCTCGATGAAAATTTTCTTTTCATGTCAAATGCTGTTTACCCAGATTTTTATTGTAACCAAGTCTGCTTTGAAGCACTCGGTTCCCTCATTTTATTTCTAACACCACTTCCTTACGACGCTGTTGTATCAAATAAAGTTGCCTTTAGATGCTGGATCCCCTTGAAAAATTGTTCTTGGAACGGTTATGGATAAATATTTACACGCCGTAAATATTTTGTGATGCATATTCAAACATTCAGCAATTGCTAAGTCCTATGTGTGGGGAGAAAGTAAACTACCAAAACCAATTCGATTGTGCTAGCATAGCCATTTAAAATAAAACCAAAGCAAGTGAGAGCACTTATCCAAGCATATGTTCTTGTTTATATTCATCACCTTAAAAGAACCAACGAATTTTTGCCAATGCGAGATGGAGCCTAATCCTTTCTCTCTCCCCACCACTTTCTATGATTTGTGATTTCATTGATGAAATGGAAGGGGTGGGATATTGGTGATATTTTTTTTTCCCCCTTCCTTTTTGATTATTAATTTTTTTTTTTTTTGGTTACTTACTTTTATATCCCTGGGACGTTTATGGTAAGAGTGCGCGGAGGGAAAGGCTATGATCAACTCTATTGCATATTCTGCTTTTTTAATGCATGTGTGTGACATAAAGATTTGCTGTCGAAGTAATTTTCACGCATCAAAAGGGAAATAAAGTGAATATTTTTTTGGCTCAATGAAAACTTATAGCGTTCTGCGCCGGCCATTTTCTTCCTCTTTGGTTTTTATCATCCGGTCGCTTTTTGTATGGGTTCGGTGATTATCGTTTTGATTCTTTTGCTGCTGTGACTTTGACGTGCGGTGGACGCTTCAATACTTACGAAGTTAATTATGTGATTTAATATGTAATAATATTTTTATTTCTTTTTCTGTTTTAATGAACTGTGTTTTTCATCGGTTATTCATCGTTATTCATAGTTCGATCGGCGATTCATTCACTCGCTCAATGATGGAATTGATCTTAAACCATTATTTTTTTCTTATATTATTTTTATATTATTTTAGTGAAAGTAAAATTCGTTCTTTTTTTTACACAAATCTCTGTGATTCGATTCATTTAATTTCCTTTTTTTACATTTACTAAATTTAAGATAAAGTCATAAAAAAAGAACCACAGCCGAATAAGCTGTGGTGATATTTGCATAAATATGTGCTTACATAGTGCTGATTGTTGTATCATCCCGTGAAATTCGCAGACTTCTAGCATTTCAGTCAGTCTGGGCACTAGATTTTCATATGAATTAAACTCAATAGGTCTTTCTTAGATAATGTAAATATATGCGTGTGTTCATATATATTGCAACATGCATTTTGATGTATTACATTTGTTTGAATCTTTAAAGAATATCATTTTTATTTTTAAAATATAGAACCCGTTATACGAAATGAATCATGCTAAATATTTGAGTTATTTAAGTATGAATTTTGTTTCGCACAAATTCTAACTTATAGGAGTAAAATTATTGCTTTCCTTTTTCTTATCTTTATGTAGTTTTAAATAAATAATTAAATAATAAAACATGTTATTTCATTAAAAAATGCTTTTCACCGATTAAATGAATTGCAGTTTTTCTTAAGTGTTCCATAATAAATGCCCCCATTATACTCATTGCTACTTAGGAGCTATTTAATTGCTCATAGAATTATAACTTTAATAAAATTGGTAAATTGACCATAATAAGAATAGTTAGGAATTAGTTAGAATAGTTAGAAATAATTAGGAAGAATAATTTATAATATATAATAAAAATATTTAAGACCTGAGTATTATAACTGCAAAGAAATGTTGGGGAGCTAATATGTGTATAAGAAATATATGAATATAAAAATATGCATTTTTTAAGTGTTCTATAATAAATGCTCTCATTATAATAATTGCAACCTATGAATTATTTAATTTTTCATAGAATTATAATTGTAATAAAATGGGTAAATTGTAATTGTAAAACCAAAGTATTATAAGTAATATATCATGTAATATCTAATGTACATTAGCTAATAAAGCTAATGTTAATGTATGTAATATATATTATAGACATTAGCTTTGTATATGTAATATTCAAAGCTAATATATGTATTAGAAGAACAAATTTTATTTTTGTCCGACGTTTTTTGCAACTAATCAAAGACATCTAATAAAATGAAAATTCCAAAAATAAAACATAAGCTGCTACAAAGCAAGCATTCCGTGAAATCTCCAATTTCAATTCAAAAACTATTTAATGTCTCTATCGCTTAGAAGCGCCTGAACGTATTACACGCATATTCTTCTATTTATTTATTAAATTTCGAACAAAAGAATGACTTTTTCACTTTCTTAAACGAGAATTATTCGAAAAAGAAAAATAACCGATAATTTATATTCCTTAACGTGTTCCATTCTTCAAGCACGAGGCGATTTGGTTTAAAATAAAAATCTAGTGTCGCAAAAGTGTCAATTTAAAGACAATATCCACGCTAACCTCTCTTATATTATCAGAAAGTAATTTAGCCTTAGTTTAGCGAGATGATCTTTCCCATGATATTTTGAAGCTTCTTTTAAATATTCATCCAATTACAAGCTCGAGGGATTGATTTTTTGAAAAGTCGAATGAAATTGCAAATGAAGTGTCGGTATTTTTTAGTTACTTTATGTACTGATTTTTCTTTCTTTTTATGGAAATGAATACAATTTAAACGATTCAGCACTTTTGAGATTTGAATTTTTATTTCCACATCTATCAAATCGTATTTTCATCAAAATTAAACTTTATAGGAAGCAGTGTTTAATTTTATTCGCGTTCGACTTAAAAAAATAAATTGATCACGATTTTAATCATGTATAATGTATAGCTATAAAATAACTTTTAATATTTTATGGATGGTATTACGTAATGTTAGTTAATAAAAATATTAAACAACTCGTATCTCACAATATCTGACGTTAAACTGATTTGTGCAAATTCAATTGTCTTTCATACAATATAAGAATCAAGTTTACTAAATTCATGCATATGAAATGTATGCAAATACACAGCATCAGTAAATGTATTAATTAATAACAGAAGTATATATTTTCAGTGAATTAATAACCGTAAAATAGCATTGGAAGTTTAAAACATTCTGAAACAAAATATAATATTAAAATGGACAAAAATAATCTAAATATATGCATTATTAAATAGAAATATTAAGTTATTAATAGCTGGCATTAAAATTAAAGACATGAGAAAAATGTTGTAAATTTCAAAAATAAAACACACCCATGTCAAAACAAAATATTTTTTTATTTTATTAAATACAATATATATTGCCAAAATTATTATTATTAAGTTTTGAACATTCATATTTACACATTTCCGACAATTTGTATGCATAAAAGAATCATCAAGAAACAATAAAAGAATTATCGAATAAAAAATCATTAAAATTTTATACATAAAAGAATCACGTCTATGTCGTAGCAACTGCTATGTCTATTACTTACTTATAAAAACCAATTTAAAACATAGTATTTTTTTTTTTTTTCTACATATGTATGAAGAATTGTCCATTTATCCTGTGCTATTTTTGAACGAACTTCGTTCCCTTGGGTTTAGTTCTGCGTGGCTAATAGTACAGTAGTGGCCAGCGGCACACATTCAATCTTTGGACTGCGCAATTATTTACAAAAGCTGCACTTACTGTGGCTATCTGAGGCTAAGTGCTGTCTCTTATTCTGAAGCCCCTTCTCACCTTCAAGCAGCTAAGGATACGGGAAGAAAGAAAAGCAAATAAAATAGAATAAGAGAAAAGCAACAAACCTCTTCTTGATTGACATTTCCTAGCCACACAAAAAGCCTGGCCATTGACTTTTTTTTTTTTACCTTGGCGAGCGGTGTGTGGGATAGATCGTTCAAGATGATTTTACGGAGGAAACAGTGTTTGTTATTCACATTTTAAAATTTGTTTGTGCAGTGTTCATTTATATTTTATGGTGCCTTCCTTCCCCCCCCATACTGTTAGATTTCTATTTGTTTATTCTAGAAAGGGAAGATGGGTCTTATTCCTAAGTTAACATTCGTACATCGTATTTATATATAAAATAATCGTAAAATATTTTTAAAAAACAATTTTAACATTTACTAAAGACTAATATTATATTAATTTGATTAAAAGTGTATGATTCGATGAAACCTAACACTTGTTTTTTGTAACCAATCATTTCATCAAGTTATATTTATAAGCGATAGGTTTATATATATAAAATAAATACAGTAAAATTTTTATAGGGATTGATAGTAAAACCAAGTACTTTAAAGGAAACATTTTAAAAATGGAAATAAAAAGCAATCACATGATTAAGTTCCGCTTTATATTTCGTCACTTTTATGACTGACTGTTAAAATATGAATTTCTGTTATTTTGCAATTGGTTTAAAAATATTATTCTTTCACATTTACTTATAAAAGAATGAAATAACATATAAATTAAAATTATTATTTATTCTTTCTCATAACAACTTCCTTTTTTTTTTTTTTTTTTTTTTTTGTCTTTATGAGATTTATAAATACTACGCTAAGCCTCATTTAAAAAATTAAAAATATTACAAATTTCGTACTGGCGATTAATAATAAGGTTCTGAACTAGTTTCATTGATATCGTAATTATGTAACAGTGATGGTAATAATGCAACAAACACCAATATATGCATATGTGTGTGTAAGTGTGATGGTGTAAAATTGTTGTGACTAGGGGAGAATATAAATAATAAAATATACAGTATAGCCGTGTGTCTAATTCATAATTGATATATATATATATATATAAATCAGTTCAATTCAGTGTTCAGTATTTTGTAATACCAAATTGCAAGCTATTTTCTTAATGTTCATGCTTGAAAATGTTTAATAAGTGTATGTTGATTCAATCAGGTTTTCACATTTTCATGCATTAACCAGTAATAACTATAATTACTTCGTTAAACTTATTTTTAAATTAAACTGAATTTTTTTCGGGAATCCGTAGAATAAGTAATGAATTCTTTTTAAACAAACATATTAGGATAATTATTCTCGTGATAGCAAGTGGAGCTGAGGCTCTTTGTTATTGTAACAAATAAAACATTAAAATTAACAGCATTAAAATAGATAAGGACCTTTAATGGAGACTACACATGATTGAGAAAAATTCTTCATGAATTGGGAGGAGGAAAAAAAAGATTGATTAAAAATTTTTTCAATTATTTAAATATTTTTTTTTTAATTAGGTTAGAGTCTGATTCTATATTTTACTCTTTTATCAAAGTTTGAAAGATGTTCAAGTCAATTAAAGTATGAGGATGACCATTTCACATCATATTCGATGTGCATTTTAAGCATGAGATTGATTGGTTTTAGTTCTTATTTTTAACAAGTGAATACATTTCGAAAGAGATCGTTTTCCTTTTCGATGAGATATTTTTAGTTGCTTCTTAATTTTTACTATGAACTTATTTTTATTGAACACTCGTCTTTGGCGACCACCAGCTGTTCCCTTAAGATTTCTTACATCGCACCTTTGAAGTGTATAGTGTGAAGTGTTTGCGGACCCGCTCTTCTCTGTAGCCTTGTATTTTGATTTACCTTGAGGCCCAAGTTGGTTCCCAACCCTCTTTTAAAAAAATTTCAGTCTTAATTTCAGTTTTTAGGTTTCTCTAAATGCCCGGGAGATGTACCGTTCATCAATGAAACTTTTCCTTCAAAGCAGTTTTTTTTTTTTTTTTTTTTTTTTTTTTTCTAACGTTCCACTTTTTTATACCTCCTCTTTTCCATTTTCTCAAAATCGGTATTTCTTTTTCTTTTTTTTTTTAATCTGCTTCAGTTATTGGTGCGGAAGTAGTATGCCCAACGAAAGATGAGGCTTTACATTCTGACAGCAGTTTTTCTTTCTCGCCCTCTTTCCTCTCTTTTTTTTTTTTTTTTTTATTTCCATCTCTTTTTCTCTTTACTTCTTTTATTAAGTTCCTCCGTGGGGTAGTTTGCAGTTCATTACATTCAATCAAACTACCTGGCGTTTTCTCTTCTTTATTTTATTCGCTTTTTTTTTTTTTTATTTCCCCTTTTCCATATTTGTTATATCTTCTTTTAAAACTCCTTGTCTTGGTCTCTTTTAAGCCTCACCAAACATGTCACAGACATGGATCAACTTTCTTCAAACTATACCTAATGGATGCTTCCGCTCTCTCCCGTTACAAATCATACTTCCGACAGATTTCAACTTCCTGCCTTCCGCAAGTAGGGAAGGTCTTTAATTTTTTTTTCTTTTTAATTTAAGTTTTCCCTCCCTTTTTCCATTCTTTTGCTAACCTGGAGATTGAAAAGAGATTAAGTTGAACATTTTTCCTCCTCCTTCAATAAGTTCACTTTTTCGAAACTCTTCAAAAGTTAGGATTAAGATGTTTCCCTTCAGGGAAAATGTCCAACTTATGACATTTGTTCGCTGTTTGTTATTCGGTTCACAGTTGATAGGAATGTCAAAGCAAGCAGTGTCAGGTTGTTGTAGGATGCCAATTTAAAGAGTGTAAATGTACGGAGTCGTATTGACTTCTTAGAAATGTTGTTATGGATTATTATAAAAGGCCGTAATCCCTCATTTGCATATAAAAGCTGTGTTCCGATTATTGCAATATAATTTGAATAAAAATGTTAAAATGCATTGTAATTTAAAAATGTTCATATATTTGTTACTTTCGTTTTCGAAATTATAGTATTTGAAATGGTGGTATTTTTTTTCGTTATGTTTTAATAGAGAAATATTTTTGGTTTTATATTCGTGTTGTAATTCATATACTAAATTGTTTTCTCGGTTTCGGTACTCGATACTCTATAGATTTGTTATTCGGTTCACAGTTGATAGAAATGTCAAAGCAAGCAGTGTCAGGTTGTTGTAGAATGCCAATTGAAAGGAGGTGTGAGTGTACGGAGTCGTATTGACTTCTCAAAGTATTCTTCATTCGTAGTATGAATTATTATTAAAAAGTAATAATTATATATATTATTTTACTCATTTGCATATAAAAACTGTGTTCCGATTATTGTAGTATAATTTGAAAAAAAAAAAAATGTTAAAATGCATTGTAATTTTAAAATTTTCATATTTTTTACTTGTTTTAGTTTTCGAAATTATGGTATTTTAATTTTTTTTTTTTTTTCGTTATGTTTTTAATAGAGAAATATTTTTGGTTTTTATATTCATGTTGAAAATTCATATACTAAATTATTTTCTCGAAGAGTTATTTAATTCTTTATAAGTTATTGTTATAGTTATTATTCCATTTTCATGCAACAAAGAAATAATTTTGTTTTTAATATTTGTGTTGAGGACTGAAAACAGACGTAATTACGAAGTAACGTTGGGGATAAGGCCACTAAACCTCTCATATTGAATCAGAATTTATTGTTAACTACTTAATTACTGTAGGTGAATAAATATAAAATTGCTTACATTTAAAAATGGTACTAAAAAGATTTAAAAAAAAAGAATTTTTAAAATGAAAAAATGCAAAAAAAAAAATTGTAATTTAAACATTTAATACAATTAGGGACCAGTTAAAATGATTTTAAAATTTCGAATAATCAATACTAAATCTTCTAAAAATTTTATTCTCTTATAAAAGTTAAATAAAAACTATAGATTTATTTTACAAATTTGATAAAATATATCTTAAATTTAAGTTTTCTGTATCGGAAATATTTCTTGCTTTTGAATTACTAAATTAAATTATTGAATTTAAAAAAAATGGCAAAATTGTAAATCTAGCTTCACAAATTTTTGGCATTGTTTTTCCCGGCATTTTTCAATCTAATTTAAATACCAATATCAGCACTAACAAAAACTACGATAATTTTGCATTCATTTTGAGTCCACAGCTGTTCTACGAAAAATATCTTGACAATCTTAATGGTGTTTATTTTTTGGCATGCTATGTTTATATTGTTCTGTGTATCTTGTAAATAGTTACTGTAGAAATCAGATAATGATTTCCTGTTGATAAGTTTTAAGTATAGGCTAATAACAAGTGATTAAACTGCTGATGTAATGATACCGATTCCCGTAACGTTGAAGATTCTCGTTAAATCATTGCTTCTCATTCAGTGCTATCGTTACTATCATATATAGGGATGAGATCCGGTGATGAATCACTACCGATCTTTGAGGACTCGATTGTAAAGTAGCGGATCCATATGCTTTCATGGATGAGTAAAAAGCGATTCTGTTAGCGATTACCAAATTATTGAAATTCAAACACCGAGTGATGGAGGATAATGAATTTGTGGATAGATTCAGTAATCGGTGCAGATAGGCAACTAGTATTACATAATATATTTTACATAGAGATAGGCTCAAATATCGTGTAATACTCTTCTCATTGTCTTTTTTTATAGTTCTTAAATATTTTAAAATATTTAGAAAATATAGCAATTTAATATAATTAAAAAGGATTAAACAATAGTCCTCTTTACACTCATAAAACAAAATCTTATTACATCCTAAGATCCAGAAGCCGCATTTATATATATATATATAGCATTATATAAGTTTTTTGACTAATTGTTTGTAGTTTATAATTTAATATTTAGTGTGAGTGTTAGAGGATAATAAATTTATAGATAACATATATTCAGTAATGGGTGCAGATGTGCAACTAGTACTACATAATATATTTGACGTAGAGATTAGGAGCAAGTACCGTATAATACTCTTATCAGTGTCTTAAAATTATAAAGCAAATAAAAAACAGATGATTTTTTTTTTTTTTTTTTTTTTATAATTCTTATTCTAAAATAATGAAAAATATAACAAATTAATATAGTGAAAAAAAGGATTACACAATAAATAGTCCCTTTTACAGTCATTGATAAAATAAAATTTCATTTCATCTTTCATGAAGCCCCATATATACAGAGGATTATGTAAGTTTGTTTGACTAACTGTTTGTAGTTTTTCAGTTAATATCTTCAAACTTATTCATAGTATTTGAAAACTGAACATTTACTTACATTATTTTTTTGTATATCTATTATAGTTGTTGATTCTATTTTAAAGGTTAATTTTTTTTTTAAAAGTAAAGACTTTTTAAGTAATATTGAATCGAAAAATATATTTAATTTTTAGTATTAGTTGTAGGATTTCAACAGGATATTAAATTGTACTAGAACAAATGTAGTTGTCATCATTTCTTATATTAACTGTCTCATAAAAATTTACAATTTTTCAATGACAATTAGTAAAATAATGCCTTCTGTAGCAAAGCTGCCAATTAAATCACTTCTGCTTTATTTCTCAACTGGCCCCAAACTATACATAAATGAATGCTGAATAAACACATTCAGAAGTTTCACTTTGTCATAAAAAAAAGGAAAAGATAAGAACTTGATTAGAAATTAATCGATTTATAATAAATCATAATCATAACTGTAAATTGTAATCGATAAAAAGTAAATCTCAATCACAATTGTAATATATATAATAAATTGTAATCATAATTATAAATTGTAATGGATAAAAAGTAATTCGTAATCATAATTATAAATTTTAATCAATAAAAGTAATTCGTAATCATAATTATAAATTGTAATCGATAAAAGTAATTCGTAATCATAATTATAAATTGTAATCGATAAAGGATAAATCAAAAAATATATAAAATGGCCATCAATTAAAATTTTAAAAAAGGAACACTTGCTAGCAAATACAAATGCCTAGACTAATTTTCACTTCCATTTAAATTTTTTTTTTCCTGTTCTTCTGTTGTATGTAACTTTCCATACTCTTTTTAACTATTATCATTTTTCACGGATTGAAAAAGTCGAGTTTTATTATTTTTTTTTATTTAATCATTCGATGAAAGTAGTGTGGTTTTTTCCTTATCTCTGATCGTGTAATGGCTGGAAAAAAAAAAAATGTTTCTTTGATTCTGAAAGAAAAAGAAAAAGCATTGTACAGAAGGCTGAATCTTTTGAATAATGTGTGGTGTTAATTTCATGGAGTCTCGCGAGCTCGAGAAGTTAATGATTGTTTTATATCCAACTGTTTGTTTTTTTTTGTTTTTTCCTATGAGATGAAGAAAGGGGGCAGGAGGGTAAAGCAAATCTTGAAAGAGAGAAAGCCAGACTGGGTTTTATAGATTTTTTTCCTAAGGAGGAAATTAATTCCATTTTAACTTAGGGGTAGAATCATTACTTTTTCGCAAACCACATTATGTGAGCTGTGGCAAAATTTCGAAAAGTGTGAAGGCCCAAGACTTCATAATTCCAAGTAAAAAGTGATTAGTTTTGCTCTTGATATATTTCAAACAAATTCATTGTACAGTTAAATTTATTTTTAATGCTGCTTAACTATAAAATAATTTCAAAAGTTTTATAGGTGTAATTTATAAAAAAAAAATTATCAATGCTTGCAAACGAAATTGTTCTGGTTTTCTGGTCATGAATAGTTAGTAAAGAACTAGGATATCTCTCAAGTTTTTCACACCGAAAGAAATCGGTAATCTAAACATCAATAAAATGTATGCCGTTTTTCTTCTTTCTATCTTTCTTTTTTAGGGGTATCATTGAGTTACATTTGCCACAGTTGGACTCTTCTTTTTTTCATTTAGAAGATAAGAGTTACATAAAAGAATCTTTTTGTAGCCTGGAGCGACGTAGACCTTTTGTCGCCAATAAAAAAAAAACGGTCCTATCTTTATTTCCCTCTTCATAAATCATTTCCTTATGATATATTCGACGTCTTCATAGGAAAACTCCTTTATAATGATTTAACATGAAATATCGCTTAATCCATTGTAAAACTGTTAGGTTTCCGAATGTTATTGCACTCTTTGTTAAGCTGCAATATATGTCGTATTATTTAAGGTTATTTGATGAATAATTGGGGTTTTTTTTGTATGGTAGAAATCAGAAGCGGGGTTTTTCGATTTATAACTTGTTTTAATTTTGTGACTGTGTGTCTACAAATATTATTATGTATTGCTTTTGTTATTAACACAATATGGAAATATTTTTCTACGACCCAAGTTTGTCTTGTACAAAAATTTGCATCTAGAATTTTTAATTTACGGCTAATAACAAGTTCATATCTCTGTTCTCTGCTGAGGCTATATTTCCTAATCCTTGTATTTCTGCCAGCTCCCGAATACTAAACCATCTTTGTCAGCTGCATTATCTTTTAACGAAAGAGGCTACTTATTATCGAGTTTCTGTTTTATGTAAAATTCCATTTTGAAATACGTATTTCTAAGCGAAAGCAATGTGTGAAAACGATCTACCACATCTTACGCATTAATTCCCAAGAACTTTCCATTAGCCAGGAATGCTCGAACGTAGAAAGAAGCAGAATTACTATGTCCATAAATTTATCCTACCTTGCATATATTTAGGCATGCTTGTTGCTTAAAGGTAATGGATAGTTAAATTGGATCTGGAGAGATGCTATCCCTGATAAATGCATTGAAGCATTGCACCATTCATCGGAGTGCTTAGTTCGTCTTCACTACTGATTTGAACACGAATTTAGTGCGTATATATCAAATATAATAAATGCTTTGTGAATAAATAATGTGTCAGTGCTATCTATTCATTGTGGTCAATTTTTGGATTGGACGAAGGAAATTTTGTTCTAGAGCTCTTGGGTGTTGTGGTATGTCAGAAGTGGGTTGATATACCTGAGAAAACTTAAACTGATTTAACCTTTTGTATTTAAATAAATTTAATTATTGCTATACTTCTAATAAGACCTGAAACTGTTGTTGAGATCTGTTTAACTATCTCTCCCTCTCTGTATATATATATATATATATATATATATATATATATATATATATATATATATATGTATGTATGTAAATATATATATACAGGGTGATTATAATTAAAGTCCCACTTTCAAAATGCTGTAGAAAAAGAAACACTCGTCACAATGAGTTCAAATTTGAACTGAAGATATTCGAAGGGGGATTCGGAATGGCATCAAAAAAAGTTCCGAAGTGTATTACAGCGAAATAAAGAAAGTGAATTCGGCTGTCAGTGATATTTTGAATCGAAATTACAATGTATTTGGCATGAGTTGCGCATTAAACCAACTGTAGTGTTCAATGCGCTTGATTGTTTCGGATTTTTTAGGAAAAAAAATGACTTCCAAATCATTCAACAGTTGTGACACTGTTTGTGGAAAGCCCATCCACCACAGTAAGATTATACCAAATTAGATGGGAAAAGTTGGTGAAACTTGTTTTTGAAACCATGCCGATTCCCCCTTCGAGTATCTTTAGTTCAAATTTGAATTTATTGTGTCGAGTGGTTCTTTTTTACAGCATTTTGAAAGTGGGACTTTAATTATAATCACCCTATGTATATTTATAAGATTTTGTTTTATTTTATGAAATATTATTTCATTATATCCATAATTGATAAATTTCCCACTATCACAGTCGTAAAAGTATTTTTATTTTTATTTATATACATGCTAAACATTTCGTATTCGTGTGGGTTTTTTTATATCAAGAATATAATATTCTTTCATATAAAATATGCGTAATGTGGGTATCCACTATCATTATAAGTATACATTATCTTGGAACATTTTGACACTTTATAAATTACTCACTAATGCTACCATTTGTAAAGTTCTAAATTTCTGCAGCATTCGTTTTTTGAAGACGTAAAATTAGATAAGTAAAAAAGCAATGAAACCAATGATATATTAATGCGCAGCCTTATGTTATGTCTTCTTTCATAACAGAAGTACCTCGATATATTTTTAAGTAATATATCTAGTGCTGAATCCAATTCAAAATGAAGACGTTCATATTCCTTAAAAATATATGGCTAGACGAATACACTCCCTCTTTGTAACATCCCTTTCACTAATGTAGCAAAGGTGCTGTATAATTTTGTAATAAATCTTTAAGTAGGCACAGGAACAGGAAAAGGTCGTTAGATGCAATTGATGTCAATAAAAGGGAATCGGAAAAATCCAACTTGACGTCCAAGTCTTATTACAGTGTTTTTATTTTCGACAAATTGGTCTCTTATTGAATTGCGTTTTCAAATTAAGAATATTAGTTGGCACGTTTGGAAGAGTAGTCAAAAAGAATTGTTTTTGCAAGTATCGTCATTTTATCGTCGACTGTGTCATTTTATCTTTAATTCGCTGTGTCAATCGCTTAAAAATGGCACTATGTGTCTAGAAAAATAATGAACTCAATTTCTTGAGTAATAAAAGTAATCTTCTTTCATTGAATTACTTTTATGCTAACTTGTTTATTAAAACATTTGAATGGAATGTAAAATAGTGTTTGGAATTTGTTTCTTAATTAGTTCTGCATATAAATTCCCTACCTTTATTGGTAGGTATGTCAAGGATGATTACCATCATTTTTAATCATGCAAAATAAAATCATTAAATCATATTTAAATGTGTTTGTTGATAATAGATGTTGATTAAATTGCAAATCAAGAGGGTGGTTAAGTTTATTTCATTATGCTTCACCAACGAGTTTTATGCTGATTTGAAGTGACGTTAGTAGAATGAGATGGCAAATTCATGATGATGGTATTTATTTAATCACTTGATCATGGTTATACATTGTGATATTAATTACTCTAATTATTACTACTAATGGCAGCTTTCACTCAAAGTCCAAACTTAATTAATATGAATTTTTTTTTTAAAAAATATGCTGATGTTGTAATTGATAACCATTAAATTTATTATTATTTTTATATTCAATTTAACAAGGGCCTGAATGGCCGCGTGGCTAGCGCTCTGGCGCACGGTACCACAGGTTTCGGGTTCGAGTCCCGGCGGTGCCATGGTTGTGTGTAGTGGTTCGGAATCCACTTTAAAAAGTAGACCCCGGTCTAATAGGATCGTAGAGCGTTGCGGGGGCATTGTTACTCCGCGTCCGTGGCTTATCTTCAAGTTACACGCGCCCCTGGGTAATGCGAAGTGAGTACGTCTGTGCAGCACTTGCCTTAAGGCATCCAAGACCAAGCTGCCTGTGTTTGCCAGCTGCATTAGAAAGAAAAAAAAAATATTCAATACGTCAATTCCTGTAATGATTCGGAGTTTTCCTTTTTGCTTCTGAAACAATATATATATATATATATATATATATACCACTGTGCCCAAAAATTAAGATCAATTTTAATTTTTTTCAAAAACTCTTTATTTATTCTTCCAAACTTATTTCATCGCCTTCAAAGTAATCCGCTCCGGACACAATGCACTTATACCAACTTTTTTCACATCCTCAATGCATGCTAAAAATCATCTGCAGGGATGGCCTTCAAAGCGCGCGGCGATTCACGTTGAATCTCTTCAATCGACTCAAAACGGTAATACCACACCAGCACTAATAAATATTTTGACGTCAAATTTCACACAGATGTCAAGGACAGTGCCAGCCACCAAAAAAAAAAAAAAAAAAAAAAAAAAAAAAAAAAAAAAAAAAAATTGAAATTCCATAAGCCCCGGGAATTTTAAATTGAAAATTGGTCTTATTTTTTGGGCACAGTGGTATATGAAAAAAAAAAAAAAAAATTCTTCATTAAATTTTATTCTTAAAACATAATTTCAGATATAATTACTAATGCAATGTCATAAACTTTCGAACATTACATTGATCGATTTCTTAAGCGTAAATAATTAAAAATCATTCCAATTTTTTTAATGAGATTCGTAATTAATTTTATACTAAACTCTTAAATTAAAAATATTTATCCTCATTCGATTATCGAAAACTGAGCTTTATGATTTAAAAACGCAAAATTCAATAATGGAGAAGAAATCGAATTATTAATATATTTATACCTCCTTCCAATATGCATGATTTAATCGTAAATCGAAAATAAAATAGGAATCCTTATATATATATATATAGTGAATGGATTGAAAATGGATTTTCCTTCTCTTTATTCCTCCCTCAACATTTAAAAAAAAAGTGAGAAAAAAAAAAATAAAGAAGTGAGGTAAAATAATAATAAATAAATGCCTTCAATCGTTCTCTGTCATCGTTCAGGATTTGGGACCTTGATCGGTGTACGTCTCCGTTTGGATTTACTAGATAGGCTACGAAATCCCCCTAGGCCTCAGGTGACTGAGAATAAATGAGAATTTGCGGATCTTCGACGACCCCACCCACCACCCTATTCGAACAGAAAAAAAAAAAAGGAGGAAAAAAAAATAAATAAACAAACAAATAAATGAAACATGGCGTGACGGCTATGTGCGTGTGTCCGTTGGCGGCCATGGTGTCGGGATTTATGAGAAAGAATTCAAAGACGTGCTTGTTACATGACGCCATAGTCGTTATCGTTTGGCCGATGCCTTCGTTGCCATCAAGCCGAACAAAATGATGGAGGATAGATATCCTGTCGAGGCGAAAAAATCGAAACTTTGGCACTCAGTTGGGGATTGGAACCGATGGCGGTATGGGGTGTGGGGGGATAGTGAAAAAAAAAGTTTTTATTTTTTTAAAAAAAAAAAAAGTTTGGGGAGTATATTTGGAGTGTAATTAAGATCTTTCGTGGGAAACAGCTTGAAAGGGAAAAAAAGTTAGACTTTACTATAACTTTGGACTCTTATGATTGGAACAGCTTGTGAAAATCTCGAGATCGTACATTTTCGCTGCTGGGGATGATTTCTGATTTCTTAAAATGAAAATGATACTGGATTGTTTTTTAACGCGTATTTACTTTTCTTTTTACTTTTTTTATTTATTATTACTAGAGTCTGACTGCTTGAAATACATTTTAATCCATCTTGCAAGAACGTTTTTAATGATGATTTGTAATCGATGTTCAAAACATTCAATAAAAATATCCTTTTTTTCTCATAGTCAAGTTAGTTTAAAGATTACTTTGCGTTGTTTTTTATATGATATTCTTTTTGATTTTTTATTGCTGAATTTAACCTGCAGTAGCAATATAGTACAATAGGGTTTTGATTTAAAAATAAATTAGTCTGCCATCTAATTTTTCACTGTTTAAACTTAAATTAGTTCTCAGTTTTGTTCTTAAAAACCTATTATAAATTTTAAGCACATTATAAATATTTCATACCTATTTGATAAAAAAGAGAGGGTTTAAAAATCTTTAATAAAATTTTAGTAATAAAATTTCGAAACTTTGGAAATAAATATAATAAGTTGTGCGTTTTTTTTATCCATAACTAAGCTACATAAATTTTATTTATTTATATGTTTCATTTTAATCTTAGAAAAGTATTGCTCAACGTATGTATTTCGCATACTGGGAAAAATTGCTGGTATTTTATTTGTTTAAAAACCTGCAAATAGTTAATTAATATGTGTTTTTTCTTTCATGATATAATAATTCTGTAAATTTTTTTCCCTATACGCTTATTAAATATTGACAATTTTTTACTTGTGAATTTTATTGATAATAATTTTGTTGATTTTCATAAAAAAAAAAAAAAAATTAATTTGCAATTTTTTTATTTCAGTCATTTATCATGCAGGTTGGGAACTCTTTCCATTAACTGATACCTATTCTCTGATTGAAAATAATTCTTCATTCACTTTCTCCAGGTTTTGACGTCTCAATGGGTAAGTGAATCTAAAAATTATATATTCAATTATTTCAGCTTTCAATAATCTTATTAGCTTTATTAAGAAAACGATTTTTTTTTTTAAGTTAAATAAACTACGTAATTTAAAATGCATATAATTAATTAAAAATTAGCATTTAGATCCCAATAATTATTCCGAAAAAAAAAAAGTATTCGATCATCTAAGATCAATTCTTCAACGATCTGTGCACCAATTGATTCTGTTGTGTATTGTCTAATTTTGTTTTAATATTAAATTTAGATTAGCATCTATTACTGAATTTAAATATTGACTAATCACCAGATGACACTTAGCCATTAAATATCTTCCTTTTTTATTAATTATTGATTAAATACTGCACTTTACTAAGCATCTTAAGAATAATCATCAGTATTTTTCATTTCATTTAAGTCAAGACCTTGCTTATCAGTAGTAAATATAATTTTTTTTTCCATGTATCAAGAAAATTGGCATTCCACGTCATAGATTATAAACAATCTTTGAAATATTTTTTCTACATGCGTTGTGGGGGACCTACATATTAGTATTGAAATCACGAAATCTACGAACTTGTTGACTATATATCAAACGGCACTATTTCGATTTGTGAACATTACTTACTATTATTGAGGAGTCCAGTTTAAAAGTTAACTCGCCCACATTTATGGTACATGTTAGGCAGCACAAATGTACCTTTCAACCAGGCCGGTCACAACGAAGCATGTTGATAAAGCAACATTAACTTACCATTTTAAATCGTCCTGTTTTTCTTGTTTCTATGATCCAGTGCCTCTCCATCTCACGTCGATTCCACTAAAGGCTCGTTCCCACCGAGGCGTGAAGCGTTGAAGATTCACGCGGCAGGCAAGAAAATTTTTTCAACCTCTTCTCAGCGAAACATCAGAAATAGCATTGCGCCTAGTGAAGTTCCGCTTCGAGTTGAAAATTGGTCAACTCGAAGCGGTGGATTTCAAACCGGTTTCAGGCGAACGTGATGAGGCTAGTGATTGGCCAACGCTTCACGCTTAAACGCCAACGAACCTTAAACCATAAAGATAGATCGTCCTCAGCGTAAAGAAAGAGGCTATGTCTTCTAATGACATGTAATTTTGTTAAACAACGAATCTGCAAGATTGGTCTGCTCAGTTATATTTTTATAGCGATGTTGAGATGTACTTCATTATATTATAGAAACTTTATTTAAATAGATTTCTCAGTATCTGAATAATCAAATATACCACAAAATTTTCTAAAATATTCGACACGTATGTGCATAATTTATTCTTGGTACTGCGTTTTTAATTGAAAATTTCATTGATGCGATAATAATATGACATTGATATCTGCAAGAAAACTGACTCGATGTTTAGTAAAAAGCTAATATAATAAATGGAATAAAACTTGCAATTGTATTTGTTAAGAATTAGCGTCTTAAGACAAAAATTAAATTTTTTGAAATTTATTTAAGTATTTCAGTTTTGTTAAATACTAACTTACTTTTATGTGTTTTTCTCAGATCTTGAATCATTCTATGACTTACATTATTTCGAATATAAAAGAATCTATTATTTTTAAACATTAAAAGAAATTTTATTCCCATGAATATTTTTTACGTATAAGCTTAACTTGAATGCACACAAAATTATGTTGAAATATTTTTTTTTTTTAATCCTTTAATACAGAAGAATAATAACTTAATTTCTATATTTTTCTTCTTCTATTTTTGCAGCACGTAATGGAAAAAAAATTATCGTTAAAAATTGTTTTAACATCTGTTAAAAAAAAAAAAATCCAGTCTGGTAATGGTACGCTACAAATAATGATGGTAACAGTTAATTTGGATTGGAAAGCAAACACAAGTGACACGAAGCACTATGCTTCTTCTGTAAATCTGTATCATAAGGTAGAACTTGCTCATTCTCCCCCTCCTGGTTAGATGAGTGAAGGCTACATGCCAAGACATTGCACAATGTTTTGTAACGCTGAACTACTCAGCTAAACGCAAATCGACACGCAAATTAGTTCCACGATACGAAAAATATGTCAACGTTTACATCTGTTCCGAAATATTTTCACTAGACTTTGCACTTGAAACGTTTTCAAAATGTGAGAACATCATTGCCAGTGTAAAAGTGAAGGCCTAGTTTTGCACGTGTTGTTAACTTGTTTAGTGGATTCTAAAATAAATGCACAAAGTAAAATTGAAACATATAATGTCATAGGAGTGTGATTCATTGAGTTTTTATTTATAATGTTTAGTATTTACAATGTACAGTAAAATTAATTACAAATATTTTTATATTGTTTGTTATAATAACGTACGTTATTTTTTTCTGAATGCTTAATACGGGTTTATTTTATTCCTCTGTCCTCTTCAATTACGATTTCCGTTTATTTCTTACAGAAAGGGATTTGACATATATCTAGTATAATATGAAATCCTCAAACATACTTTTTACATTTCTGTTTAGTCCGTGAAACCTCAACAATTGTTTAATATTTTTTAATGGAAATATCACTTCTCTAGGTCAAAATTGTTCTCTGTAGCTTAATTAACTTTTAAATGAATGCACTTAAAAAGATGCACACCCGCACCTACGCCTTCAAATCCCATGGAGGGCTTTTTTACAGATTTAACGCGCCCTTTCCAGTGCATAAATGTACGAATTCTTATCATCAGCGGAATGACTTTCATCTTACTATTGAAATAATAAAAGATAAGTATATAATGTATTCGTTTTGTTTATACAACTTATACAAATTTCTATGTCATGCACATGAAAAAATGCTATTAATATTTTGCCTTACTTTATATATGCTAAACATTTAACTTACAAAAACCTATTATAATTTTTTTTTTTTCCGTATCGCGTCGTCTTATTTTGGTTAAAATGGATGTCTTAAAATTGTAGTAACGAGTGAATATTTAAATGGGAATTATCGATGAAGGCAGTGTTGCAGCAATTTTGCACTACAACATAACGACTTCAATTGAAATCATTCTTTCATGGCATCTGTAATTTGTTAATCTAAATATTATAACCATTTTTTTAATTTTATCTGCTGATTGAGTCATTTGTTTTATTTCAGTTGAATATTAACCCATTGTAAAAGTAATACGAAACAAGTAATATAAAAATAAAATTTTTTAAGTCAATTCCTACTTTTTTTTTTTCACTATATTGCAGGAAGTCCCTTATAAATGATTTTAATTAATTTTTGAAGTTTATCTGGCGCCATCTATTGTTAGATATATGCAACTTAAATCTAAAAAATCTAAAATTAATTAATTAAATTAAATTACTGAATTAATATTTGAAAAACTGTATTAACATCAAGTGTCATCCACTACAAGTTAAAAAAAAATGTATTTGAACGTGAGTGGATGAATAAAAGCATTTTATGAACGATTGAAAATTGGAACAAGATATATATAGGGAGAGTGTGAGCTAATAGAAGAAATTGAAAAGAAAGTTTTCAAGGAAAGGTCGAGTTGCGATTGTCCAATTCTTGATGCATCAAAAGAAAAACGAAAAGTTGCAAAAAACTGCAATTACATTAGCTGCAAAACAATTTAAATGCTACAGAATGACCCTATCAAGAATTTCGAAATGTGCTTCCGCGAATAATTGTCTAGGTTAATCGTATGCTAATGTTGATTCTTTAAAAAATAAAATTGTTGACGTAAATGCAAACATTGTGGAGAACAACTTAAGACATCTATCTCTTAGCAGAAGAGGCACCGTAAAATGCGCAACAAACGCACGTTTTTGAAGTTTCCAAATCTACATAATAATACTTTTTTCTGGTACTTAAACAAGGAAGCAATGAAGAACTATGGCTCCAGTAATATTTAAGCTCACTCATATAGGAAAAGCAAATTTTCGCTGTGAAGGGATCGTACCTAATAGTTTAAAATGCAATAAACACTCAAAATTAAAATTAGGAGTAGTATTTTTAATTTATCGTCTAACTTAATCTAGTTTTTTGATAATAAATGTTGCGTTCTATATTTATTTTCTTTTGCTGCTATTATTATGGGACTAATTAAATTCATTAACTGCTACTATTATTATGGGACAATTTAAATTCATTAATTGCTACTATTATTACGGGACAAATTAAAATCATTAATTATTATTATGGAACAAATTAAATTTATCAACTGCTATTATTATTATGGGGCAAATTAAATTCATTAATTGTTACTATTATTATGGGGCAAATTAAATTCATCAACTGCTACTATTATTATCGGGCAAATTAAATCTATCAACCGCTACTATTATTATAAGACAGAGGGAGTATAAATTTTGAAAATGAAATATTGCAAAGTACGCCAGTGTAGATAATTTCGATGGCGCGTTTCGGTGTTCGAACCAAGGTCTTTTAGAAACATGACACTTTACTCACAAGATCATTCCAAGCGGGACTGGAAGCATACATTACACATTCACGTAAATGTATTTTCATTTAAAGAAGGCCAAACATAAACTACATTTGAGTTGATATATATTTGAAATTTTTTTCTCCTACTGTGTCACAAATCTTCGAAACTAACTTGTAAGAAGTCATTTTGATACTTTATTTCCGTCGTTGACTGCTATTAAGTAAACTTAACGATGAAAGAGAATTTATCATTATTTATTTTTATCATATGGGCCGTTATCGAAAATCAAACAAAATCTTGCGTAATAATCAATACATCTTGCAACTTTATGCTAAGTAGAAAAAAAAAATACCTTGTTTTTATTTCCCTGTTTGTTTCTGAATTAATGAGATTTGCCTTGCATCGCTTGGGGGCTGAATGCATTCATTTCTAGACTTGCATCGACGTAAGCCTAATGTAAATACTATCTGTTAGTCTTCTTTCTAGTGATGAATGCACAGATATTTTTGAAAAATGCTTTTTTTTTTGTCAGGATTTTTAAGAAGTATACGCTTTTTTTTTTTATTAAGTGCCCCAAGAATAAGTAAGCATAGTTGTTATTTAACTTTTATTTCGCTGAAATATTTTTTTATTTCCATTTATGTTTTTGGATCTCGTTTCCTTCTAAGAGATAATAGTAAAAACAAAAAAAAAAAATTCTAGCCTTCTGTTTGGTGTTTAATGGTGCTTTTGCACTGGTCTTTTTCATATATATATGTGTGTATATGTATATATTAGTTATAAAAAGACTTCGACCCAACGGAGACAGGTTTTTACTTTTTCCTTGAGGCTTTCTGAACGGCGCGACTAAGTATAATTTTTTCATATTCTATGTTAATGGATTGCGAAGTAAATGATAAATGAATAAATTCAGTGAAATAAATTTTTTCACTACCCTCGGCTATTTTCCAAAGAAACGCGCATTATAAATGCCGACAAACGTTCAAATCATTATTGATAGTGTCCTCCCCCTCCTACCATTTGTACTCCTTTTTTTTTTTTTTTTATTATTATTTAACTGAGTGATGTACTTTGTACAGTGTTCAGTGTTCAAATTTCGCATTAAAACATTGTGCAGAAATATAAACTTCTATGACTATTTTATTTTCAACAATAATGGTTTAGTGATTAGATGAAAACTTATGACTGCTTCAGAGGAATTGGATGCGGGTTCTGTTTTGAGTAAAAATTGTGCATTTTATTAAAATGCCAATTTTATATAGGCTCGAAAGAAGATTAAATCTAGATAAACTACTACTTCTACACCACATCTCTGTTCCTAGAGCTGGGGTGCCCCTATACAGTTTGGGAATGATGTGGGTGAAAACTGAATGGACACACGATGAAGGCGGGAAAATTTTCGAAAAATTCATTTTTGGCGGTACAGAAGCTGAACAATGAGGAAAATGTTTACAAAAACAGTAGAAAATATCAAAAAATCAAAATTTAAAAAAGGGTTATGAAATAATATTGATAAACTCATTTTGTACATTTATAGATTGAAAGTTTGCTACAAAATACAACCAATATTTAACTAACCAAAATTCACCAATTTCTAATATGACCGCCATACTTAGTAAGTAACAACCCAGAATTAATTATTTATATATCTTATGATGCACTTATATTTAATAATCTTTGTTTAAAAGTTAAATAAATTTATACAATTGTAACTTAATTTCTTTGTATACCCATTCTCTTTGAACCCTAGAAAAATGAATTCTACACAATCATTTTATTTCAGTGTCTATCTGTGCTCAGCATTAGTTTGTTTTTCGTTATTTTTTTTCCAAAATAGACAAATAGAAATATTGAAGACAATTAAAAAAAAAAAAAAAAAATTTCCCAGCCAAAAAGTTGTGTGTATTAATGTACAGAAGTATTGTTATTTATTATTTTTTTTTTATGTACCCACAACTCCTTTACAAATAAATAAATAAAAATTAAAAAAACATATCCAACATGGTGATACAGTTAAGGTTTCTGCCTGTGATCAGCGTCGGCTTATAAATAAAGAAAATGTCAAGTTTCTTCAAGTGGTTATAAGATTTTCAACGACTTGGTCGTGAGCCAAGTTTTATAATCTCCTGAATAGAAAAAAAAGGCAGAGAAAGAGAAATCTTCCCATGTTTTCTACCGTGAAATGACGTACCTAACAGCATGATGGATAGCTGTTTATTGATTTTAATCCTGCTGTGTTATAAAACGGAAGGATCTCCATGCTTAACGACATTTCTGTACTAGTCTAGGCTTGTTAGTGATCCATGCCCAATAAAATGTGCGAAAGAGCATGTCTCTTCACTTTCTACCTGAAAATTGGTAATGTTTTCCGCTTTAAGAATTTCCGGGATAATAAATTAAAAGCCGTCTTTGTTTTTCTTGTTAAATCGATGAAAATATATTTAACACGCATCGCAGTAGATGTGTTTAAATGAGAAAAAATTAATTTGGAATTTTGCTTTCAAAGTATATGAAATGTTCATAGTTTAAACCAGGAAATGGCAAACTTCTTTGACCTTTTATCGACGTCATTTATTTTCACTATTCAGTAGTTATAATAGGCCATGCAAAAAGAATTGTGTGAGTTTTTATTTTATTTACTGATTTATTTGTAATTAACCCCTTAACGGATTATCCCGAATAGAGTCATTTCTTATTTGTGTTTTTCGGAACAGGACGATTTATCACACGATTTGGCAACTGTAATTCTATTCCGATTTCATGTCGTTCTACTTACTTATGGTTCGATGTCTTTCTGTACTTAAAAGATTGGCGTGAAGCTGTATTAAATTGCCAATGCGACATTTTAAAATAACATAAGGTAAAAATATTAGAATATGAAAGATGTCAATATTAGTGTATATATATACCTTTATATATATTTTTTTTTTTTTTTTTTTTTTTTTTGGTATTATCATGCAAGATCTGATATTTATCCATTTAGCGTATTAATTTAATATTATCGCTATTTAACAATTGGTTGTGTTACATATTTTTATGTTGTCTGCAATTGTCGGTTGTTTTACTAGTCAATCACCTCTAAGAATAGCGCATTGTAAAAGATATCGTGTTACTCGTGAGGGCTATATTAT
The DNA here is from genome assembly GCA_021605095.1 of Caerostris extrusa. NCBI lineage: Eukaryota > Metazoa > Arthropoda > Arachnida > Araneae > Araneidae > Caerostris > Caerostris extrusa. The sequence continues at coordinate 72,152 of BPLR01021572.1, forward strand.
GTCAACCCGCAGAATATCAAATATTGCTTTGCGGAGGATTGTTTGAAAGGAATTAGTTCAAAGAGAATCTGAAAATAGTCAAACAATGTAACGCTAAACCTAGGACTAGGAGAATATGATCAGTCGGGGTGTTTTGTATCCTAGAAATTTTACTTAGATGAGGCCTACTGTGACTTTGTCGCGAATTCTTTTTATTCTGTTCAAATTTTGACGCTCTTTACTAGGCCTATTTAAAACGGTAGAATAATAAACACTTTTATTGTATTACCGCAGTCAGGTTGGCTAGTTGGATTGTTTTCATCTTCTATGACACATATTTTCGAATTCTCCTTAATAACAGGAGTGGGGAGTCGGCTAAAAATGTCCAGCTATTGAGCCGTGTTTTTTATACCGACACCTCACTCTTTACTGTAATTTTAATATGTACTGTGATCTTTACTAATGGACTAAAAAATAAATTCAATGTCTTTTATTGAACTCATAAAAGCAATTTTTGCATAACAAAGTACTTTTTCACAATTTATAAGCTTCCTCAATGTATTTCTTGAGTCATTGATTTTAGTATAATACATCGTATATTCTCGATTTATATTCTTCATCTCTTTTAAAAAATTTACTTCAATTACTGAAATCTAGTGTTTATAATTATTTTAATTAATATTATATTCCATTTCATTACTTCGTTACGATGTGAAATTAAAATTAAAAAAATTGTTTGTTTTTTCATGTATAATACACATTAAATATTGCATAATGCCAATTCTTTCAAAAATAAAATATATACTTAGTTCATTTTAATTAGTTAATTTGTAACAAACAACTTCTATATAAAAAATAATTTTGGAAAGAAATTTTTAAATAATTAATAAAGCAAATGCTGGATGCTATGTCGCATTATGCCTTTTAATCATCATAATTTATTTTTTTCTTAAGACAAAAAGAAAAAGAATTTTAAGTCATTCAGTGGTAATGTTAATATTAATTTATTCTACATTACATAAAGTATTTCTTTAATTGTGATTTTTTCCATCATTATGCAATAGCTTTAGTTTAATTAAATGTACGTCGCATAGGATGGCATAAAATAGTATTTAAATACAGCATCTGAAAAGTAATTGTATGGTTTTTTTTTTTTTTACAACATGTATTATTTTAGTAAATGTTAACAGAAATAAATAAAGAAGTTTACAATAAAAGAATCGACAGATATGTTTTTTTCCCCCAAATATATATAAAAAAATTAATATTATAATTTTAATTATAAATCAAAATTTCTGAAGTTTTTTTTTTAAGTAACGACTATTTATTTTGACTATTTAAATAAAAAGGTATATTTTTAAATAACAAAAAACTTAGGGTTTGAAATCTGTAATTCTAAATCCAATGCATGCATATTACATGAGTTCTTTCGAATTTTAATTTACGAATTGTTTTTTGCCCTACTTTTTTTACTGTTTTTTATGCTACTTAATTATTAGATAATTTTTATGCATGAGCTTAACTTTTTTATATTGTATATTGATCTTAATTATCTCAAAAAATTGAAGTTAATAATGTTCAAATAGCATAGCTAGAACCCAAACGAAATGTTGGAACGGGATTATGGTTGCCGCCTCTAGTTTTTGAGCTAAAAGAGAACCTAACTTGTTTACTATCGAACGGTTTCGTTGCCTGCTCCTGATATTAGCGTATACGCGTGCTGAAATGCGTATATGTATACGTACTTATGCTGAAATATCCTTCGTATACGTAGAACTTGAAAGATATTGCGATGGTACAAGAGAACAATATTGACCTATCGAAGTGAAATTATTATAAATGATCAGAATGCTTAACTGATTCTGGGCAAGATGTGAAGAACTATAAACTGTGTAGAAAAGGCTTTGGAACTAAAAGGTGTTTTGTATTGAATCTTTTAAGGATAGAGGATTGAATAAATTGGCGAAAAATCTAAAAATGGTATAAATTGCAGGTTAATTTTTGCCTAAGGAGAGAAATAATGTGTGCGCACTAGATGCATTATGAGTGAACAAATATTATATTGATCTAAAAGGGGATTAGAAAATGACGCAAACAATAAATATACAATTACAGATATAGACTGATGTCAAAGGGACATTACTTTCTTTATTTATCAATATGTGAACAGTGGTTGAATTGAGCTAATAAAAAAATTGTTGGCAAGATCATCTTTCCTCAGAGGGAACATTTTTCACGAGGCTGTTTTTCATATATGAATGTTACACTAATACTTTCATACATATATGCATGGCTTTGCTCTTCTGTGTGGTATGTTGAGCGGGGATGTTGACTTCCTTGTTTTGAAAGCCACGTCAAAAGAAACCAAGAAATGAAAGATGTAAAAGAAGGGGCTGCAAAAAAAGAAAAAGAATATTCGACAAGACGTAGACATAGATGCCGAACAGTTCCAGTCATGATTCCTCCATGTGAGTGTCAAAATAAGATTTCGATTGCGTTCCATGTCAAAAAATTCCGTCGAGAAAAGAATGTATTTTTCTCGTCTTCCTGTGTACAACTTTGCCTCTTATTCCGTTTATTTCAAACGGCCCGTTTTTGCAGACTTACGGCTTCGACATGGAATTTCAATTTTACTTTTCCCCACTTCAGCTATCTGCTTTTGCTTTTGCTGCTCGTCTTTAAGTTTTAGGAATCAGATTGATCCCTCGAAATTGTACATTTCAGGTCAAAAGCTGTATGCAAAGGAAGAGTTACATTCCATGTAGCACAGTGTTTGAGACATAGTTTTTTGGTATATTCAGACATGTTTTCACGCTTTTGAATTCGATTTCTGACTTTGCATTGGCTTCTTCTCTTGGAATCAAGCTGGACGACCAGGTAAAGTGAATGGGAGATCGTAGAGTGTCTCTTAATAGCTTTTCGCATACTAGCATACTCGTTGCATATTTTCAGCTAATGCCCAATAGTAGGTTGTATTATAAAAAGAACTTTTACGAATTTTTTATGCAAAGTTCTTGACATTTCCTTGAAAATGTCTTTGCCATTTTTTGTTTCTTTTCTGGTACAACGGTAGACTTCATTCAATTTATATATGCTACAAAGAGCCCACCCACTTGAGATGTAAAGTAGGCATTGCCATCCGTCTTCCATTTTTCTACTAGAACTATTGGTATATTTTAAATCTGTAATTTAAATGATCATTTATTGTATAATAAATTGCAAATCGTACAAATGATCCTCAAATAGTGACGACGCGCATCATATTATGGTCCTATTAGATACTGGGAGCCTTATGGCAGAGTGACTGGCGCTCGGTGCCATAGATGTTCGTAGTAGTTCTGAATCCACTTTAAACCGTAGGTCCCGGTCTAATATGACTGTATGACTCGGGCTGACAACCTCACCCCGTTAAAAGAAAACTATATCCTGTCTCGAAATGGGCCTTGGACAGACAGACGTCTTGGCAGACCATGTGGCTGTTGCGCCAATGAAGAAGAGAACGATCTATTATTTTTGTTGATCTATTATTTTTGAATTACATGTAAACTAATGAAATGCTAGATTTAATTAGAATATATAAAAAATAGATAATGATTTTTCTCTTCCATACCCACGAGCTCCTAGTTAACAACCATGTTTTAAAGCATGCAGTATGTGTTTAATGAATATTATAATTCTTGTAGTTAATTTAAATTATTGATGTGATATTAGTTGCATCTTAAAGTGCTCTAATCTATTTCAGTTACAAATTTAGACAAAATATTTAAATTTAAACTTTGCTGCTTTTTTTTTGTTAAACCTACAATGCTTTTATATTTTAATAATTTGATGCTATTTTCATGTGCTTCGGTCCCATCAAAAAAGTTGTCAAGTATAAAACCAAAATTGGAAAATAAATTGATTTAAAATCCAAAGTGTGGAAATATATGAAAACAGGGTAAGAAACACGCTGTTCAGAAGATCAACGAAAAGTCCCATTAGAAAACAATTATAATATCCTAAGAATATATCAATGAATACGTATGCTCAGCACACTACAGAACATATTATCATATAAATATAATGTATTCTTTACATTTTGTTAACTGTAATTTTTCTTTTCTTTCCCCACCCACTAATAAATATATTCTGGGCGTTGTTACTCTTTAAAAGGAACACTTTTAAAAGGTAGCTTTTTGTATGCTTTTTTTGAGTCAATTATTGACATAATTTGGCCTGCAGAATAATGGATATCATTTCACTCACAACCCCTACATTTGTAGCTCTCCAAAATATTTCTTTAACATTCTTCATCCGCCACTCTCATCTATAATGACGCTACATCAAATAGCATAGAATTTTGTTTTCTCAAGAGGATGGGAAATATAATAAAAAGTCAATTGTTTTTGCCAGCAAAAACTGTCAGAAAGTAAAAAAAGAAAATAAACCTTCAATTTTTCAAAAGCTTTTGTTACTCATCTTCTGACCAAAATAATTTCTTTTGTTTCGAAATCATTTTCGCCGGAAAATCATAACTCCCGAAATTCCCCAAAATACTTTGATCAATCTGTTATTACGAGCATGATTGGTAAAATTTTATCGTTGTTAAACTAGGAAGTGATCGTTTGTCTTCGAGAAAACGGATATTTGTAAGCAAAATCTGTTTTTTACTCTTACCTTAATTATAATTTTGAATATTTTTTAAATTATTATTTAAGTCATGTTTCTGAAATGATTTTTCTTGAATTTTTATGTTACATGTTTTCTTTTGATTTTAACTAAATGTAATGTTGCTAATACTTCGATTCATAAACAAGAGTATCAGACATGGTTACATGTACTAACTGTAAGCTTATTACTATAAGCTTAAGCATGTACCACGCACACACACACACAAAAAAAAAAACCTCTCGAAAATTATATATTTATTGATTGTGTAGCAATAATCAGATATACGTAGTTTAGAGCAATTTTAAAATGAAATGTGTTTTTGCCAATAAATGTGGCTGGGATAAAATACATATGTATATAATGCATGGATCGTATCCTGAATTTAAGCTAGCACATTATCAACTAAGTATCGGATCGCTCTGGTCTGCAGTAAAAAAAGACAATGAATAAAATATTTTCTAATATTTGGATGTTTGCTATATTTTATTAACCATTTCCTGTTTTAATCATTTATCGAAATCATAAAATATATTTAAAAATTACCAATTATAAAGCATATATATATATATATTAACATATGTGAAGCAATCCATGGCCTGTGCATTCTTTTATAAAAATATTTCCGTTCTTATGAATGTAAGGAAAAAAACGTGTTTTATTTTAAAGCGCAAATAAAAATATATTCAGCTATTATGCGTCACTGATTATGCGATTTGAGTGTTTTCTGAATGAGTCATGGGCCACGTGTCTTGAATTGTAAATGTGTAACTTTATTTATTCTTTTTACTTTCTGTTGCGTCTGGTGTGACAGTTTTACAACACTGTTTCTTTTTTCCCGGTGACCGTGAAAACTGTATATGATTTAGATAATCCTCAATTTATTTCATGGTAGTTAGTTTTCCTGTGTTTTTTAAATCTTGGGTCCTCCTTTGTTTGGTATGTGAAATGACTTTGAGTTAAGTAAAAGTGAAAATGTTTGTATCGTGACGTCATGGTTTAGTTGCAAACTTCTTTTTTTATAATGGGGAATTTTGAAGTCTCCCTTTTATTATAAAAACTTTCTTGACTTTTTATCTGGAAAATGTCAGAATTTGAAAACTTTAGATATGCATTGCATTAATTATTTTATTTAAAATTGTTTTTTTATTGTATCACCTCAATTATTTTTTTTTTTTATATAGAAAATATAAATGATTTTTGTGCAACAAGCAGAATATGATACACAAACTGTTATTTTAAGAAAAAGAAGAACTGGTGGCGTGGTACTTACGAATATTTTACACACGTTATACATGATGATCAGATTTAAATTTTCCAATAAATTGTCAAATATTTTCAATTAAAAAAAGCAAACTGTTCTGTTTTATTTAAGTTAATACTCACATTTTTTTTTTTTTTTCATGCATTATATTGTTTCGTGAAATATTGTATTTATTTTAATGCATTTATTTATATTTTATTAAATTAAAAAACTTTTTAATTCCCAATATCGTTTGAATCAGCCATCTTTTAGCTTTGCATATCTATCTGCCTTCTAGTATTCTATGTCTATTTACTACAAATTTAAACCTTAATACTGATAGTGATTTAAATTTTAAAAAATAATTTTAAAATTAAAACGCAATTTAAGGGAGATTTAAAATTGGATAGTGCATAAAGCTAGTTCTTTTTACAAGAGCGTGGTGATATAAATTATTGAAGTTCCTTTAAATTGCAAAGCTATTAAAAGCAAAATCAGCGAGCACGATTGATGCTCATTTTAATTTCTTTTAAAGTACCTTAAATGTAATGTCTAGTAAATTAATGAAAGTTCCAAACACGGTTCAGTTTCTTTCACGCCCAATTTTTCAAAAATATTCTAGAACTCCATGTGATGTTATATCTCCATGGTAGCGGTTTGGAGTGGCTAATTATTATATGTCTGGTTATGTTTGTGGCATGGAACATTCATGGCAACAAGTATAAACTTTCTGCATCCATTTATTTCAAGACTTAAATGTTAGATCTTTTCTATAATTTATTTTAAAATTATCTCCGTAAAGTTTGATTTATAATTAAAACCGAATGTTTTTTTACTGGGTCTTCGCTTTATTCATTACTTTTAATACATTTGCCATTCGTTTTTATTTAATTACTTTACTTATGTACCAAATCTTTCCCTTTGCAATTTTTTTTTTCCATTTATCAAAAAGTAGTAGTAGCTCTAATCCTATTCTTGTTATTCAAAGTTTTTTTTTTGACTGAGACAAAGACACACTTTGTTTATTAAAAATCTTCATCCACTTTTCTTTGTTACCCTTGGAAATGACACGTTAATTTCTGCAATTTGTTTTTTCCCTTTAAAGTCGAATTGGCGCTTTGGTTAATTACGATTGGCGAAAGCAATTTTTATCATTGTTTCATTAATTTACTTTTTTTCTCGTTTTAACTTGTGAGCCGTTATATCTGGATTTATAATAATGGCAATTACCAGAAAAATAAGTAATGTCACACGCCTCTACGTTTTACGTATCATCTTAAGGAATTCTTCAAAGTTTAATTACGTTATTTCCATTTAAGAACTTGACTGTAACCCGATGATTCAATAATTTCCATCCACTTAAAATCATTAAAATCGAAAAATTTGTCTCCTTAAATTAACCGCCTTTGATGCTTGTTTCCCAGTACCCATCAACGATTATTTTTAACCTCTTTTAAGGATCTTGAATGCTTAGAACTTGAGATTGGAGATTCTATAAAACAGTATAGGCCATTGGCAATTATCCAAAAAAAAAAAAAAAAAAAAAGTAGAGTTAGGGGGTCGGTATCACTTATATTCATAGAAAAACCTTTTGTCCCTTTACACTTAACGTTTTCTACTTACTGTTATCGTGCTGTCACGTTTTACTTTTTTTTTTACTGAACGCCAAAAATGATATTTGCAAAACTTTTTTTTTCCTTCAAGTTATTGGCTCTTAAAACAGTGATGTAGTGACAGTTATATAACGGAGATGCTCTTTTTCACTAAAAAAAAAAATCCCCAAACTTTCTGTATTGATTCTGTCGTCCCAATCTGTTTTTGTGTATTTGTTGGATTTAGGCTTTTTCAAGAATATGTTTGTTTATTTATTTTGCTCACTTTTAATCTTATCTATCTGTCGATACTTTTAGGTTATTGAGACGTGATAGCAACCATTATGTTTGTTTAATTGACGGAATATATGATAACTTATGATATATTAGGTGGTAATATGGTGTTAGTCCATCTCGTGTATCAAAATGGTCATCAAACCCTTTTATTGCAATTAAATGCTATTTTTTTAAATAAATGTTTTTTGTTGTTTATATATTTTACATTTATTTTTCTTCGAAATCGAATGTATAAGTTGCATGATTAAAAATCCATGTCATATATTTCTTTTTAATGAATATATTATAAGCATCTTTTTTATGTTTGCTCACACTTTACCCTTTGATCTCAGATTGTTTTATTTTATTATTGTTATTATTTTTTTTAAAGTTATCTTAAAACTGCCTCTTTTTGCGTAAGAGTACTGCTAATATTTTTTTTAGAGTTATCATTTTAAGTTTATAAAAATAGTTTAAAAATTCTTTGACTTTAAAATTGTAAATAATTGAGAATTTTTTATTTTAATTTATATTTTCCTTTTTTTTTTTTAACTGCTAATTTTGGATATTTTGCGTAATTCCTTTTAAAGTTTTTTTTTTTTTTTTAATTGTTATATTTTTTCCCTCTTCCGCGTAGGAGAATTGTGGCACTTCTTCAAGCACATAATAGACTCTTTAAAAGTAATTTATCATCTCGAAAGTGTCCGTACTTCAAGGACATATTTGACATGATATGTATGATTTGTTTGAATTCTTAATAAAATCTCCTAGAAACCCATTGTACCACACTTTTTATGTTTCAAATAAATCAAATATTATGCTCTTGGAGATTAATATACTCCTATTCCAGATGTATATCACTAGAAAGCTAATTAAGAAAATTTTAAGAATGTGTTCTGAATCTTTCCAACAATTTTTAAAATCTTATGGGTAGAATTTATATGCTTATGTTATTATTGTAACTTATTAAGTGTACCGATTACGTAACATTCACATTTATAAAACATATATTTTGTCAAATTAGCAAAAATGGTTTGTTGATTTTTAAGTACGAACGGTGTTCAGTTGTACTTTATATAGGTAGGGCTTTTTTCATTTAAAAGCAAAATCATGACCCACAAATGAATTACTGTAATTCTTCATTCATTGTCAAAGTTTATATTGAAAATAATTATAAACTTGGTTGGCTGAGACTCCATTAATCCGCAATTGTGAGTGAAACAGTGAATGTGTTAATAATAATATATTGCATTATGCTAAAAATTTTTCTTTTAGCATTGTCGTTATTGATTATGAAAACTTGCAAATTTCATTTGGGCTTTTATCTGATTTGCATTAAATTAACTTTTCTTCATTGTCTAATAATGTTTCCATTCTTTCTCAACTTTTATTGTGTGGTATATTTTTAATCGACTGCAGTCAAATTACATTGGGTTTAAATTTCCTTTACAATTATAATTAAAATACCACAAGCAAATACTTGGATATTCAAGCTAATGGATATTTTTGTTATCTAATTCTGAAAATTTTTTCATTAAATTTTGCTGCAACTCATTCCGTTAAAAAACTAAAAACACAATTTTCTTGGAAATTTCTAAAACTATTTCGACGGCGCTCTTTCAACGCGAGAGTTAGAAATAAACTAACTGAGTCACGTTTCCTACTAAACCACCTCCTACTACTAACTCTTCCAGTTTAAAATAGCTAATTCTTTTCCCCTTCTCGCCTTGGGAAAACAGGCTGCTCCCTGAATATGTAAATTACTCTGTTAGTTGTAAAACATTAGAGGTTACTTCAATTTTCTTGGCAAAAGCTCTGCCAGATGTTTGAAAACACGGGAACTCACAACAACGACAATCACTCGCGATAATGAAGATGACTTCCAAAGAACTTATTTTTTTTGTGCTTTTGTAGCGTGCCTTATCTTTTTGTGGCATTCAACTTCAATGTCTTCCAAAAGGGTGATAAAGCTGGGAGGGGAGGAGGCCATCGTTGAAAATGTAACATTCGAATGCGTTTTGGAGATGGCAGGTTTATAGAAAGTGATAAGGTAATTTTGCTGACTGGCACATTCATTTATCGCTGCACCGAGTATTTCTCTAACATTGGATCTGGTGTAAAAGATCGTTAAGAAAATGAGGAGTTGAGTTGCTCGCTCTCTATTTTTTTTTCCCTCCCCATTTCTTTCAAATCTAACTTCTTACCCTCTATTGTTCCTTGGAAAAAGTCGCTTGGGGAGTTGAAGAAATGGAGAAATAAAAGTAAAAAGCACCCTCGCATGCCATTTAATTGTCGCTCCTATAAACCGATTTCTACATTGGAAAACCACAAATATGATATGAACTCTCTCCTCCCAATATTGCTTTTGAAGTCTCATTTTTTTCCTTTTAATTTTGGAAGAATTACGATTGCTTATGGGCAGGTTGGATATCTACATCTTTGTAAAATGTTTTGAGATGGGACATTTAAGTGATAAATTACTTTTTGAAATATATTATATTAAGTGCATTCACGTGTAAAACCGTTTTTCCATCGTTATGGAAGCATACCCATTCTTTGCCTGTAGATGGATATTATTGACTTTTCAACTATTAACGATTAAAACTTTAAAAATATGAAACGAATAAGACTTTAAATGTAACATTCCAATGCGTAAAAATAAACAGTAAAGCGCCTTCGCATGCCATTTAATTGTCGCTCCTATAAACCGATTTCTACATTGGAAAACCACAAATACGATTTGAACACTCTCTCGTCTCAATATTGCTTTTTGAACTCACACTTTTATTTTTTTATTTTTATTTATTTTATTTATTTTTTTTAATTTTATGAGAATTAAAAAAAAATAAAAAATAAACGAGTTTAAAAATCTTAAACCTTATGGGCAGATTGAATATCTATGTCTTTGTAAAATGTTTTGAGATGGGACATTTAAATGATAAATTACGTCTTCAGATATTTTATTTAAATACATTCACGTTTTTTCCATCATTATGAGAACATATCTATTCTTTGCCTAGATGGATACTATTGACCAGGGGTGACCAACCCAAATGATCTTGCGGGCCACTTTGGAAATGCAACCTAACTACGCTGGCCGCATATAAAATTATATATCCCCATATTGGATTTAGACCCACCATAGACATTTTTTGGAGTGAAAAATTGAAACATAATGAGTTATTATTTTTGTGTTTGCTATTATTCTTACATGTAAACATAGATAATATAATAATAATGATACTAAACGCACATTGTAAAGAAATATATATCACTAAAAATGAAATATAAATATATATATTTATTTATTTTATATATATAAAAGAAATTTTAAAAAATTAAATGATTAAAAAATATTTATTTTACTAGTGCGATATTTGCTTTTCCACTCATCATGAGTTCTCAGAATGTAATTTAATTATTCTGCGAAATCATAACTGTAAACTCATAAATAGAACAGGCAATATTTGTCATATATTTAAGAATATTATTTTAAAATTAATTATTTCTGATAATTTCGACAATTAATTTTTGAATATATGGATGCACACATAATATATATTTTTAAAACATTGGTTTTCACTAGTTAGGCCATTGTAAAATAAATATTTTTTATAAAAGTGTGATAAATCTTATGGGCCGGAAAAATGTTCAAGGAGGGCCGCAGGTTGGCCACCTCTGCTATTGACTTTCAACTATTGGCGATTAAAACTTTAAAAAGTTTATCTTTTTCAGTCGAAGTTTCATCAGTCGGTAGCATTTTCTTTACGTCCCCATAAAATTTTGATTTGTGTTATAAAAACTCCAAATACAATATCCTTCTGTCTTTTCCTGTATTTTTTTCTGTGACTCATTTTTAAAACTTCTTTTGGAAGGGGTTATCAAAAAATTGTTGGAAAAAAGTATTTAAATAAAAACCTCGGAACGGTTGCTGATGGAGAGGTAAAAATATCTAAGATGTCTCGAATTTTTTTTTTTTTTTTTTTTTTAAGATTTCAAAGTAAGACATTAAGATGATAAATTACTTGTTAAGAATCTTGATTGAACTCTTTTATATTTTCTTCCCTAACGACGCGAAAACTATTTTATGTGTTAAGAGGTAGAAAAAAAGAAAAATACCTACTCTTTCCATCTGGATAGATATTGTTTGATCACAAATCTTTGCGATTTTAAAACCTTAGAATTTTTGTTTTTATTTTGTTGCGTTGGAATTTCTTGTCGTTAGCGAATATCGGTAAATTCTTTTTATAGATGGATGATTTATTAATGTTATTCTGTTGAATGTGAGCTGTTCCAAACTATTTTAAGTTTTTATTTTCCACGTCTGTGATACATTGTGAAAAACTCGACGGAACTTTTATTTAATTGAAAGATTTTGTCTTATCCTTGTATCTGAGCAAACTTGAATTATCTATTTATTTAAAAAATAAATCATTGGCTAAAGTTTTAAATTTTACTGTCTTATTTTTTAGTGCGCGTACATTTTATCTTTTCTGAGAATATTTTTAAGTTTAATAAGTAATATTTTGTTTCCCTCTTTCTTACTTAGCTGTTATTATTAATATTTATCATTTATTATTATTAGCTGTTATTGTTATTATTTTTCAGAGCAAGAAAATGAATGGAAATCAGTAGAAATAATTAAATTATATTTTGTACGTTTTGCGATAGTTTATTGTTTTTTCTTTAATTATAACTAATATTGCGATTTGAATAAAATAGTAATAAAAATTATTAAAATAGAACATATACGATCGGAATATTTTTCCCAGTCCGTACATCAACCACGAACACTCTAAATGTTTGACAGCTTACTAACGATGGACACCACTTCTGCGTGTTAGCATCATTCCTTAATGTTCTTAAAAGCAAGGGAGGCGGGAATCCTTTGTGGAATATTTTCAAGGATAATTAACCCCTACTATTTCCTTGCTATATTATTGAATACCTAACAATCTTGGCGACGGAATACTTTTGTACTCCAAATACTGTCGACGGAGATATTTTATGGCAATAGCCGCCGAATCTACTCATTTCTTAAAGTTTCAACTAAACACCGACCATATGCGAAATCGAAACAACTATTGCTCTGAAATTTTGCTTGATAAAAATTGTACAAACTTAAACGGGCGTTGAACTAAACTTTATTTTGTATTAAAAAAATTCCATAAAAGAACAAAATTCTGAATGATAACTGGATTCTCAACATAGTTTAAAAATGTTGTTTAATATTTTTAATTCTTAAATTTGTTTCTTAGTTGTTTGTTTTAATATATTCAATTATAATTTTAATTATTTATCCATAACTTAATGCCATTAATATATTTAACAGCTTACAATATTGCAGTTTAAATAAAATGGAATTGACTTATAATATATCTGTTATTATCATAACATTCAGATCACATCAAAATTAAATAATTTATAATTAATATAACTAATAAAATAATTATAATAATTTTTATATTGCAAAAATTGAAAAATCTGTTAATAATAAATTGAGTGAATGTTTTATTCTGAATTTTTAATAAAATTTTTTTGTCAAATTATTTTTTAATCTGAATTTATTCTTCTAGAATAATTTTTTTTACCCAAAAATATTATGGTATTCATAAAATAAATATCGAAAGGCTAAAAATTTTTGTTATTATATTTAAATGAGATGCAGTTAGTTGGTGAAGTTTTGATGTATATTTTAAGCCGTTATCAAATATTTTAGATGTTAAATCTTTTGCTTCTTTAAAAACAATTTAGAAAGGAAACTTCGTGTTTGCGGATTTTTGAGACAGCGCGCCATCTGTTGGCCTTTTTAAAAATCATTTTGTGTCCCATTTGTGGATAGCGTTTTAACTTGCATAAAATCCGAATTGCTATCAATGTTGAATTAATATCAGAAAACCAGGAGGTTCTGTTATCTATAAATTTCCATGTATCGCGAAATGTGTTGTGTGCATTAATAACTATGCTATCTAACAAGTTTTTCGGAACTTAGCTAAATAATTAAAACATTATATGAAAAAGTTAGAATAACTTTACACACTAATCTAATATATAACTTTTTGAAGCATCTTAAATGTATACAAAAATATATTAGGATAATAAATTATTCAAATATTATACGTATTTTTTGAGCGAAAAGTTGATACATATATTAATACAGCTTATGAATGTTTAGTACTTTTTATTTGCAGTATGTTTTTTATTGAAATATAAACATTTTTTTTTTTTCTACTATACTAAAAATCTACATATTTTTAAAGATAAAAGGGAATTCTTTAAAAATATTTTTGAAAACTATTTTTACCTCTTGCATAATCATATAAGAGAAGCTATTCAATCAATTTAAAAGTCGTTATTCCTTCCAAAGATGGGGAGTCGGAATAGGTCATTTTTGGAGTCAGGAGTTGATTTTAAAATTTTTTTTTAAATAATTGTTTTTGCAAAATTCTCGGAATTCATGTTGCAATTAAATATTAAAAAGTCAATTCAATTGTATATTTCAATAATACAACCAGTAGCAATGATAGTTACTGCTTTAGCAGCATACTATGTAAATGCTGAGAAAGATTTCTTAAAAAAGGCTTATTAAAAGCTATATTGAATCCACAATGACAGGTCTTATAAAGGCTATTCTATAATTGAGAAAAAATATTAATGTATTACAAATAGAGCATCTTTGTGTTTAGAAAGTAAATAATTAGTATTATAAATAATAATTTCCTACCTGTTAATTCGGTTCTTTTATTTGGATATACTTCAAAAATAAAATTATTTTATTTTAAATACTCTAAATGTATTTTTTTGCACGCATATTTAGAGTACAAGAATGCCCTTTAAGTGAATACAAATATTACACTTTTAAATACTCTGTTATGCAAAAACTGTTACTAATAAGTAAATAAAATAATAATTCAGAAGAATAATTCAATAAAAGTCATTGAATTTATTTCACAAATTCTTCTTGATCCATTAGTGCATTAAATTACGGAAAAGTGTCGGTATAAAACCGAGTCAGAAACTATTTGACCCACTCCCCCTTTTTTACAATGTATGATATATTTTATTACGTGTATTCAATATGCAATTGAATGATATAAATATGTGAGAGATATTTTAACTAGTTATTATTTACTTTCTAGTAATTGAAGCATAAAATTAAAAAAAAAAATACTCTGATAATACGTCTCGCAATTAAATGCAGAGTGTTGTCAATATTTTGTTTATAGATAGATGGGAAGTATTACGCGAAGTAGCAAATAATTGTTTCTGCATACTATGTAAATATTTGCGCTAAGGTAGTGTACAGTAAAAAATGTGAAAAGAACTCGTTATGATAAAATTTATTTAATAATTTTGTATCATGTTTCAAATTGTGAAATGTTTTATCCTTGCTAAAAAAAAAAATGTGAAAATGTTTTAATAGGCATAAGGTGCATTTATTGTTAAAACTTAAGCTGTTAGGACTAAAAATCTTTTTATTATTCATTCATATTATAAATACGTTTATTTGATTTTGGTCTTTAAAATGGAATAATTTAAATCTTTTGTGTTTTTAGTTCCTGCAATTCTGGCTTTTGTTGTGGTATGATGTAAATTATTTTTCCGAATAAATGAGTTGCATTATGTAGATTAAAGTTTTGGGAGCCTGATGGTCGAGTGACAAGCGCTCTGACCCTCGATGCCATGGATGTTTGTAATGGTTCGGAATCTACTTTAAACCGTAGGTCCCAGTCTAATATGACTGTAGAGCGTAGGGTTGGCAACCCTACCCTATGGAAAAGAAAGCATCTCCTGTATCGGCCTTGGTCCACCATGGGCTGTAGTTCCTGGAGGGCCAAGTTTTTAGTTCAATCGAATGTACTTTTATTCATTCATGATGAACATCATAAGGTACCAAAGAATTGAAATGTCTTGTTGAAAAATATCGTGTGCATTAAACGTTGAAAAATTTTAATCTTACGTGATTTATACTGTCAAGTAATTGTTCTAAAAAGTTTTAGAACCATTTATCAAATTATATTGTTTGATTTGTCACTCTCCGGAACCTACAGTTTAACGTGGATTCCGAATTACTAATAAACATCCATGCTCTCCACCAGGATTCGAACCTGTGGTACGAAAAGGTCAAAGCTTTTACTAATTGGCCATTAGGCCGCGAATTTATATTGTATTGTTAAAGTACTTTTTCGTAAATAAGGCTCTTCATTTTATTCCATTTTAAAATTTTATTTAATTTGTTTTTTAGGTTTTATAGAAGCTTTTATGTGATGGTTTACGAAGTTTTTTAATGGGGATGAAAAACGTCATACCTATTATATATAACAAGGATTCTTAATGCATATTAATGCAATATTTATTTACAAAATGCATCAAAAGATTCCCTTCCAAAAACAAATTTAAAATTTGAACATTTTCTCTATGGGTATCTTCTATTTGAATCTTAATTTCGTTCCTAGATGTCTTTGAAAGTACTCCTATTTCAAAATATTCACATAAAACTACTAAATCTATACTCCATTTGCATGCTCTTGCCATAAGATAGTTCTTCACTTTTATGCATAGTCTGTCGCTTACATTTCTTTTCTAGATTATATTCCTCTGTCTGGAAAGGGGGAACACCTGATATTCTGTCTCTCCTTCCCTTCGGGCCTTAACTGCACCCGTGCCTGACTGTAAACTTTGCTTTTTCTTTTCTTTTTAATATATCTCTTTCAGTCCCATTTTTAAAAAATAAGTGGTATTGCAGAAGCAAAATCTATCTTCCCGATAAAACGGAGGGGAGTAACGGAGTCGTTTTGGGATAGGCCTTCACCTTAAGAGAAATTTTTACCACGACCTTCGAAGAAATAGATTTTGAGTTTATTATGCATGTTATTGAAAAAGTAATTACCGACGGGGAAACGAATTAAGCAATTTTCATTATACTACTGTGCCCAAAAAGTAAGACCAATTATTGTTATTTTTCAAAAACTCTTTATTTATTCTTCAAGTCATCGGCAGAAATGGCCTTCAAAAGCGCGAGGCGATTCATGCTGAATCTCTTCAATCGACTCAAAACGGTGTCCCCGGAGTGGTCTTTTTAGTTTAGGGAATAGCCATAAGTGAATAGCCAGCACGGTGTGAATACGATCGTTGTGGGAACGATATGAGTTTCATTTTTTTGGCGAAAAAGTCACGAAGAATCAATGCAGTATGAGCTGACGCATTCAGAGTTTTCGGTACCAATCGAGATTTGCGCGTTTGTGGCACCAAAATGGAATTGACCGATCCTTTTGAAATTCTAACATAATCATCGAGGTCTCTAATTGTAAATCGACGGTTTGTCCAAGCACCAAATCTTTAATTTTTTGGACATGAGCTTCGTCGGTTGAAGTTGATGGTCGCCCTGAGGACTCTTCGTATTCAACGTGTTCTCTACCTTCTTTGAACTGTTTATACTACTTCTAAACATTTCTTTCCGATATAGGAATGCTCACCGAATGCCTTCTGCGACATTCTATACATTTCCGCAAACAAAATTTAATGCAAGTTCTTTTGCTCAATTCATTCAGACTTTTCAAAAAATCGCCGGAATCAGTTTTAGCGTCTCGCAAACCAAGCGTAACTCAAGCACTAATGAATATTTTGACGTCAAATTTCACAAAGATGTTAATGGCAGTGTCAGCAACCTAAAAAAGAAAAAATGAAATTCCATAATCCCCGGAATTTTAAATTCAAAAAATGTGTCTTACTTTTTTGGGCACAGTAGTGGTTTGTAGCCAAAGTAGGAGGATTACCACGACTTTCGAAGAAGTAGATTTTGAGTTTATTATGTATGTTATTGAAAAGGTGATTACCGAGAGTGAAACGAATTAAGCAATTTTCATTACAGTTTGTGGCAAAAGTAGGAGGATTTCTGCCAAAGCAAACGTGTCCGTTTACTTACCATTTCAAAGGGTTTTTGAAACCAGACCCATATGGGGGAAGAAAAAAAAAAAAAAGGGTCAAACTCGTTTTTCAAATCCCTCCATTGTAAAATAGGAGGTTATATGTATGCATGCATGTATAAACGTTCTCGCTTTTGATTTTGTGAAGAAAAAGAGGGTTACACACTCCTGTTGCCTGGAGATTTCTGGCAATTAATTTACTTCCCAGCGAAAGAGAGAAAGGGAAATACTTTTAAAAGGGTATTTGATTCTGTAACTTTAATGTCTGCTCGCTTTCCATGATGGGGGGGGACCCGAACCCGAATTATTTTTTTTTTAATTATTTTTCTTTATTGCTGGAAGATGGAAGAATTGCACTAAACAATCAGCCCGCGTTAGTTAATCATCGAAATTAAAAAAGGCGTTGTGACAATTTGCATATTGCCGATTTTTTCGAAACGGTCTTATCTCTTACAGCTTTTTTTTTTTTTTTTTTTTTTTAATTCGAAGGGTTTCCTAGAACTTTTGCTTGGGTTCATTTCCTGCTGATTTTTTCTTTTTTTTTTTTCAATTTAGTAGTTTTCGGCTGTAGTATAATTAACTGGGGAAAAATCATTTGAAAGTAATTTCTCTTTTTCGCCGTATTTTTTTTCCTCCATTTTACAGTGTAAAACAAATCCGTTTCATAGGAGGCATTTAAATTAAATTAGTTATCTTTTACTTTGACCGTTCCCGATCCTAAATGTAAATCAGTCGTTTATTTGATGAAAGAGGAAAGTCATTTGATAGTTCGTTTAAAAAAAAACTTTTATTTATTCCCGGAAGTTCGCATTAAATATTCTTAAATTAAGTAAAAGAAATTTTGATCGATTACTTTTTTGTATTTTTTATTGTCATTTATCTAACTCAACAAAAGTTGATTAATATTTTGAATGATGGAACAGCGGTATATTTAATAGCAACAAGCCAATTTTACAAAATTTAATGCAAGTTCTTTGTTCAATTAATTCAGACATTTAAAAATCGCTGGAATCAGTTTTAGCGTCTCACAAAGCCAAGCGTAACTCAAACACTAATGAATATTTTGACGTGAAATTTCGCACAGATGTCAAGGACAGTGCCAACAATAAAAAAAATTGAAATTCCATATGCCGTGGAAATTTATATTTAAAATAGGTTTTACTTTTGGGCACAGTAGAAGTTAGTAGAACTATAAAGAAACTTATAAAATTTGTGTTTTATTTGAAAATTAAATAAAGGAAATTTTAAATCTAGGTGTTCGATATTAACATTTATTATTACAAGTATAATTTTAACTTTAAAAAATTAAATATTTAACATCTATAAATTGCATTAGAAATGTTTTTACACTGCATTTTTGTTGTTCTCTTTAATTTGTACTTATCAATTTATTACAAATATAATTTTAATTTCTATAAATCTCATTAAAAATATTTCTATACTGGACTTTCTTGTCGTTATCTTTAGTTTGTTCGTATCAATTTATTATTACAAATATATTTTTAATTTTACAAATTAAATATTAAATTTCTATAAATTGCATTAAAAATTTCTATACTGGACTTTGTTGTTTTCTTTAATTTGTACTTATCGTTACTTAACTTAGTAATCTTTAATTCACAATTTCTGCTTTCTTCCATTATTTATAGCTCTGATATCACTTTCTTAGCACAACAGTATATTTGTTGCCACACTCAAATAATTGCAGTTTGAAAACTTCCGCTCTATTAATTTTTCGACTATTCCTGGCAGACCTCCTTGTTACTGTATCACGAATCGGCATTCCTACGATACATTACAGATCCCACTTACTGTCCTGTTACCAAATCAAACCATTCAACCATCACTCGATAACACCACAAACTTTAATAACATTCCATAATAGACATGGCGCTGATCCTTTAAGAACAGTTGCAGCGTGCGGTGGGAACGAAGTTGTGGAGTTCCACCGCTTAATTCCTCCCCATGACTGCGAAGCCAGCTCTATTCGTTTGAATTTACTACACCATTGAATAGCTCAGGCTGTATTGACAAAGTCATATATTAATATTTGGATCGCTGAATAATCTTGCGCGTCCTAACTGTTTGCTTTTCCGGTTTAACGCTTGCAGTTATTTAGATTCTGTAAACCCCATCAAAATATTCGAAATGTGTTGCTTAGCCATTTGGAACTATTCTCTGCGTTTTGATTGGGCTAAGGTGCCCAGTTCATCGTGGGGAATTCCTTACTGCACTGATTGCTATAATTATATCTTAATTTTGTGCATTTGATCGTAAACGGAATTGATTTGAGGGCGTTGACTTGCTTGTGCGAATTCGAGGTAAAATCTTCGCCTGCAGCATTTCAGTAATTGTAATAGGAACATTGGATAAATAACTCTAACTCTCTCGCATTTTCTTATTGATTATGCAGTCATATTACAGCTTAGAATTAAAAATGTCCATTAATAATCGAAACATTAGATTATAATTAAGTAAATTTTGCTGTTTTAGCTATGTTCAGATCTGAAAATGCAAGATGAGTTTCCACTGAATACTAAAATATCACGGCGTAAGCTACCAGCCAATTGGAAGCCTTGAGTGGGCAGGAAATCAGGTTTCCGATTGGCGGCGTCCTCTGCTGTGAAGCGTCAATATTTGAGTATCCGGTGAAAACTTTTTTTAATCTTACGCCCAGCTTAGGCCAATCGGCCATATGCTGTTTGACCAAGTGCGAAGGATTAAAATGAGGAACATCTCCAGCGTGAACATCCTTTAATTTTGAGCAAATAAGGAGATGTTGTCCATCCATAGAATCATCCCCACACAGAAAGCATGAGGCAGAAGTTGTTACACCAATTTAATTCAGATGCTGCTGGAGGTCATCATGGCCCGTCAACAAACGAAAACAGGCGATACCGATCCTGCTTGGTAAATCAAGAGGAATCCTGTTCTTATGTTGTAAAATACAATCCCAATTTTTCCGAGCAACAATATTACTATGCTGGAGTTTTCTTATGTCCTGAAATTTGGTCTTGATCAATGATTTACAGTTAAATCAAGACCAAATTTAAAGACATAAGAAAACTCCAGTAACCTACCTACACTGCGAGCATCCGTTTGTTTTCTTTCGTGTTGCTGTTTGTCTTCAAAAGAAAAAAAGCCAGGATTCTTATGTTGTGAGCGAGGGATGGATTTTCATTTGTTTTTGGTTGTGTTTTCAGTGAATATAATAATTGAATAAGTGCATCTAAATTAAAGATTTTCTGTTGTGTGCATAAATTTAAAAATTATGAATATTTGTTTTATTAATTAAAAAATTACAAAAATATTCATTTAAAGTTCATATTCTAATCGTATTTGATTCTGATGAATAAGAGAAACGAAATAATTAAAACTCTCTATATTAATTATGTAAAATAAAAAAATAATTTTCTAATGATAATCTTTATGTATTGTTTTCTAAAAATGCTGAAACGAACATACATTTACATCGCCATGTTCTTCTTTTTTTTAAATCATCCTGAAGCGTGTGTACATTTTTTTACCAACTTAGCAAATGCCATAAATAACACAATAAAAAGAAGCACGACAAAAAAGAAACCACTTCCAAGCAAGATAAAGTCAAGAAAAAAAAAAAGAACCACTTTCGTCCAGACTCTCTTTTTGTCCCAATCTATTAAGCCATATCCAGCCGTCAATTGCGCATTTCAGTTCTTTTTAAACAGTGGTTGAGTCTAGTCAGTTCTGAAGATGGATGCGTAGAAGTGTCATAACTTGGAGCTGCTTTGTGTCACACTGTGTGCAGAGGAAGCTCTGGGCAAGGGTAGAGATAAAAAATAAGAAAAGATTCGATTCTGGCAGAGAAGAAAGAATATCGTCCCTTTCTAGCAACTGTCACGTACGACTCGATTTTTTATTTTCAACTTGGATAAGGCACAATCTGACTGTGCTGCCATTGGCCATGTTTGTGAGTATATATTTATCAGAAACCCGCCCCTCAATGTCCGTATCAGGCACGTGCTAAAAACTGCACCATCTCCCCCATCCCTTTGGCGGAGATTAGGGTCCAGAATGGAGCATTTTGGATGTTATGGGTGTTTACGACCTCACCTTCAATGACCGACTACTTCCGCCGGAGCGATGCGCTTCTTGCATTTGATATGGACATTGGCCACTTGCTCCTCTTAAGGCAGATAAGGACCTGGAAGAGGCCTAGGCTATATTATATTTCCTTTTGTTTTAATATTTTATAAAATTCAGAGGGGATGTTCGTGCTTACTCTGGCTGATTTGTTTGGGGGTTGGTTGTAAGTGGACAAAGTTTTATCGTTATTATTTTTTGATTTGATTTCGTAAAATGCTTTAGCTATCGAAAGTTTTCAAAATTTTAAATGCGTATTAATTTTCTGAATGTTTCAGTTTTATACTAAATAGTGCTATTTAACTATATCACGAAAACAGCACAGAAAGAAAAATATTGAAATTCTAAGTATTCTATTCCTTAAAAAAGAAAAAAAACAAATCTTTACAGTCATACCCAGATTATGATATAGTAAGACATAAAGCAAGGAGGGGAAAACATTCATGTATAAGTTTCTGCAATCAAAACACAGGATTTTTTGGTTTCTCGTTTTTCAGTTATTAGTTCTTTTTTTCGTGTTCCATTTATGCATATTGCAAACAACTCAACTGTGGACGATGAATGGATGACTTTTGAAGTAACTATACCGCATTTATTTGAAACATGAAATAATATCCTGAAATTTTCTATAGACAGCCTCTTGATGTAAGGCACTTAAACACGTTGTCACAATCGCCATCAAGTCAACTTGTTTTTGAAAGCAGATATCACCAGCTATTTCAAACGGGAAATCCTCCTTCATACTAACTTACTTTACTATTCGGCTACAAGTTAAACAATGTGAACAGTTCGGGTTTTTTTTTTAATGTATATTTTATTCATACATCTTCATAAATTTTAAATGATGTTGAATTGTTTCAATTCATCTTCAAAAGTAAGCTCATTTTGCCGTTCTGTCTTTTTGAAGATACAAAATTTAATCATCTTTTCACGTTTTTTAGAATATTAAACAGAGACACAAATAAAAAATTGTCAAAATATCTCCGCACTGAAAAATACAGCTAGATGTTGGGTTTTTTGTTTTTTATGATTTTAAATAATTATTTCCTCAGTTGAAATTTCCTACAAAAATAAAATAAAGATTTATAGATTTTACCTATGTCAAATAAAAACTGAATCATTCAATCTATCTACTACGGGAATTATTTTTATTAAGTTCTAATTCTGCATATTGCTTTTTTTTCTCCGTGATTTTTTAAAACTCTGTCATAAGTAAACCATTCCTTAAGCTATACATTTGTAGTGAAGAGATGGCTTGTAAATTTTTGTTAGTTACTGCATTGAAATAATTTTAACTAAAAACATTAAATGTTATTAGTTGGTCATCACAAAAAAATGTAAAACACTTTGTTTGTGATATTTAACTAAAATTATCAAAAATACATGTTTTAAAACTTTCAGAACGCTTTAGTTCTTAAAATCTATATTTATTAATTACTATAATTAAAAAGCCACGCCGTTGTTTTAATCAGTAATTAGCATTTTATTTGAAATGAGACTCATTAGATTTTTGTATCAGAATCGTCGAAATTTAACAGTAGCCAATTAGCGCTTTTATTATAATAGTCTCAATTTTGCTTAAGTGGAGTTTGTGCTTCAAAACTCTTTCCATAATCCATATCTCATCCGTGAAATTAAAATCACCATTATCGAAACCACTTTAATTACAAATTAATGCATTTGACGTTTAGACGTGTTCTTTATAGATGAGCGCACAAATGCCTCTAAACAAACCATCGACTAAAAGATGTATACATTCCACAAAGACGAAACTTCCAGATACGATATTAAGTTGCCTTTTTCAAAGATACTTTACATTTCACTCCCTTGTTGTATCTCATATTCCAATTGAAAAGGAAAACCTTCTGTTATGGAACTCCAGGGAACGAGAATTAACTGAATACCTAATGTTTTGAGCACCGCTGTTCAATCTCCAGAGAGAAGGAGTATCAGGTCCTCTGCTTAATGCCCATTTTCAATGGAATTCTTCTGCTGGACGTATCTCGACGTTAAATTAAAATTAAATGTTTCCTCCAGCTTTTACGAAATTTGTTGTTTTCTGGAGTTCTCATCAGCAACGTCTTTTCGAAGACGTGGTTGTCGAAGAATTAAAAAGATAATGCGAAAGTTCCAGTTTGGAGTAAAAGTTTGGAAAGCTTCTTTTGAAGCGAGTTTTTCGTAATGAAGAGATCGGTTGAAAGTCTAATGAGTTAAAGCCAAAATAACTTCTTCCATCGAACTCGCTACTGGCGGTGTTTGGACGTAAAAAAGTAATATAAAAGAATTGGGGAAGAAGATAAGAAAAAAAAAGACTGAGTAGTTTTCGAAAATCGGTAACATATGAAATTAAGCAAACATTTTCCAGAGTAGGTAAGTGAGTACATAGGGATGGATTATTATTTTGTTCGCTTAGCGTGGTTGTTTATTTAGGGCTTTCAGTTTTAAGTTATTTCTGTACACAAGGCTTAGGAACACTTGTCGTCATTGTTTTACTTTCTTTTAGTTGAATTCACCGGTAACAACGGTGTGTTGACTAAACTGTTTAGTTGTTGTAAATTCCTGAAGATTGCTTGAGGCTAGAAATTTTAAAACTGTTATCTACCAGTTCTTTTCAATAAAAATTTATCCTTTGAATTGCTTTAAGAATAAGCGGCTTGAATTATTTCTTATATTACTTATGCAATTTTTTGTGGATGTTGGTGCAATTTATATATTTGTCTATAAGTATGCATATTTTTTGACATTGATGGACATGACTTCCTAAAAATAAGAAAAAAAAAATTCCCGTAGAATTATTATTATTATTATTTTTTTATTTTTTTTTTTTTTATTTATTTATTTTGTTTTTTTCAACACTGAGATATCGGAAGGCATTAGATGTAGATTGTGTGGAGGTTAATAATTTTGAAATAATAAATTTAATTCTTAAAAGTTTATAAACACATATCAGACTAATTATGTACAAAGAATGGTAAACCAGAAATAATATAGTAATTAAACTGAAACATTTGACATTTTTATTTATTAAAAAGAACAAAATTCTGTTAGAGTAAAATTTTTTTAAATCCTTTAGAATCACACGTTTTTAAATGATTTTCAATTAAGTTTATGTGAGTAATACATATATACATACATTTGATGTATGTAAATACGCTATACATATTTGAATACGCAGATATTAATAAATCAATTGAAACAAACCTCTGGGCTACTTGAGTATTTATTGAATAAACGTTTTACAACATACTTTTCACTTCCATCTTATTTTTACGTAAACATGATATTGAATTACTTCTGTTTTTTAACACAATTGTTTTTATTGAAAGAAAAACAAGTTGCTGTAATAAGATTATTATTAGTAGCATTCTTAAATTTCGAATACGTTTCAAAATTTAATCAAATTTATTTTTATCCTTTATTAATTTATGCTATTGCATCGTGTAATAAGCATGTTGAAAATATTATTCGATACTGTTTCTACTTGGTCTCGAAACGTGAATATCCTTGTTTGACACCACTGGTCCCTATCCTGGGGGGCAAAAAAAACGATAAAAAAAAAAAAAAAAAAAAAAAAAAGGTATTTTCTGAAATAGGAAATTTCTTACTTCCGTCAGACTATCCGTTCTGATGTCGAATAGGAAACAAATTTTTTTCATTGTTTATTTTGCGTAAAACCCGGACTAGATTTCTTTCTGAATCGTTCTGGAGATGTTATTGCTTTCAGAACGATAAATTTCCCCTATAATATCTGGGATGTTATCAATAAAGTAGGGACGGGAAGAAGGACGATTTTCTTTAAAACTTTAAAAATCAATTCAAACATGCTTACGAATTTGATTTGGGATAAATTGTTCTGAAAAAAAAAAAAAGGAATCATATAGTTGATGGAATTGAAGTATCTTCCTTTCTTATTGCAACTTTTCCTTCTGGGTTGATTTTGCATGACCAAGGTGCAATTGTTCATGGATGATGTTAATATTGCAAAGAAATTAAATAGCTTATGTGTTGCTTTTTTATAATTATCATTTTTGCGAAATTTGTTAACATTTTTACGTTTATTCATTGAATACAATTATTATTATTATCCATGGTTTTTATTGAAGGCGTTCAGTAATTTAGATGATCTGGAACTTGTTTTGTAATGGAGTTATATTTTTTAAACGTAATAAAAATGAAATTCGGATATTCATATAGCTAAACACCGTAAAGTTGTATAAAAACAATTTACAATGTTTTGTGAGTATCTGATGAAGACGAAGGCCAGTTTCTTTTAAAAAAATCATATCTAATGTAAAATTTGTGCATAAATAACTCTCTCTTTTTTTTTTTTTAATAACTCTTAATCTCTTCATTTGTTTAGAAGCAAGTTTCTACTAGAACTATTAATATATTTTAAATCTGTAATTTAAATTATCATTTATTATATAATAAATTGCAAGTCGTACAATTGTTCCTCAAATAGTGATAACGCGCATCATAGTAATGTCCTATTAGATATTGGGGGTCTGATGGCCAAGTGACTGGCGCTCTGGCGCTCGGTTTCACAGGTGTCTGGTTCGAGTCCCGTTGGTATGATAGATGTTTGTAGTGGTTCGGAATCCACTTTAAAACGTAGTTCCTGGTCTAATATGACTGTAGAGCGTCGGGCTGACAACTTCACCCTGTAAAAAGAAATACATCTCCTGTCTTGAAATTTGCCAGTAGGCAGACGGTCTTGGTATACGGATTTGTTGTTATTTTAACATTGCAAAACTTGTGCTACACGAGACTTTTTCTATACTTGTATATCAGTCATATAAATTCGACATTTTGATTTATTATTTGTGGCTGTTCCTACCGAAAATAGGCTTTTATACTGCGTTATTATTTTGATTAATTTCTATATTTATATGAATAAATGTATTTTTATCATGTCGCAGGATTGAAAAATTTGGAAATAAATACTGAAGTAGTTTTCTTACTACTTGAAAAGCAGATTCCAGTCTCTCCAAGTGCTTTGAAATCTTTTAAAATAGTTTTCACATGCCAAAGTTATTAAAGTAAAAGTTGTTTTGCGATGCCGGAAGGATATTTGGAGGAAAATATAATACTATGAAGAGGCAGTATGCGAGGAATTTCAATTCTAAAATGAAAATTTTAGTGTTTAATGGGAATTGTTATGCTACTTACTTGGCATGTCTAGATAGTAGTTGATATTTTTTATCAGGAATATTTGAAGCAACCATTAAACATTTTTGAGAAAGTGATTATGTGCTGCATGCCAAAATATGATCTACATCAAATCATTTTTGTATTCTTGAACAAAACAAAATAGTGGGTTTTGAATCTATATTGTTGTACCAAAATATATCACGCAGTTTTGTATTACATTGTGAGACATCTGTCCTTTGTATCACGCTCTTTGCACAGTTAGAACTTAAGTATTAAAAACAAAATGTAAAATTTTAGTCTGGAGGAAACCTAAAAGTAATATGTATTTCTTTGTGTAACGTGTAATTTACGTATACATTTATTATTATTTCTTCTTCATTCTGTTTTATTTGACTTGTGTAATTATTTCCTTGTTGTAATTGTAAAATACTTTTAATTTTGCTTTTTAATATACCTGCCTACTTCCTACTGACGGAACACCGATATGTATTCTATTGATTAACAGTGAATACAGTCTTAATCATGACTTAAAAATAAAGAAATTTGATAGAGTTTTTTGAAAGCACCTTAATGTAAAGCAATGTAATCAGTCTTTCTTTGAAAAAATACAGCATATATTAACTGTACCTTTACATTAACATAATTTTATCTTTATAATAAGCATACCTTTATAATTTTATCCCAAATATTTTTTTCTGCTGGCAATTTTTTATAATTTTCACAATATTTAAGAATATATTTAATTTCAGCTTCATATAAGCTTAAAAAAACTGTGAATTATAGAAAAATAAAAAATCAGAGGTAACGAAATATAAATTTGGTATTTGCTAAATATCTTTTGAGACACAGTTAAAAACTTTAATTATTTGATATACACTCATGTCCATAAATTAAGGATAATTCAGAATCACACAGAAATTGAACTCTAAAATAAAAATTTCACCTGTAGAATTATCACACAGATCTTGAAGAAGAATATGCAACTTACAGGAAACCACCAGATGGCGCGGATAGTACGTCACAATGACGAGATGTAAGAGAGGGGTATAAGGAATGGTGGCAAAGAAGTAAAATTGGTTCTCAAGCGCTTTAAAAGCCTTTTCAGTTCAATAATCGCATAGTTATGGCACAAAGGAAGCATTTGGATGATTTTTTACGTGGTAGAATTATCGGACGACTGGAATGTGGACGTAACCAGCTGGAAGTATCCGAGGAATTTGGAATCGCCCAGAGTGTCACCTCCAGGCTTTGACAACGATTCCAAGATGATGGTAATGTGAGTAGATGTTACAGCACAGGTCGCCCCCGAGTTACAACGCCGAATGAGGACCGGTATTTAGCAGTTACTGCCAAAAGAAACAGACGGAGCACAGCATCAGACCTGTCTCGTCAGCTCTCTTCAGCTACCGGTACGACAGTTTCTAGGCAGACCGTGTACAGACGCTTAGGGCACATTGGTCTATATGCTCGTAGGCCTGTCAGATGTGTTCCACTTACCGCAACTCACTGTCGCCTGCGATTAACCTGAGTAGAGAACATGCATTGTGGACACCGCAACAGTGGTCTTGTGTGATGTTTTCCGACGAGTCCGGGTTTAGTTTGCAGTCTGATTCTCGCCGGACTTTCATATGGAGAGCGCCAGGTACCCGTTACCACCAAGAGAACACCATTGAACGACACCGTTATGGTGGTGCAGGATGGCTCGTTTGGGAGGAATTATTCTTGGTTCCAGAACTGTCCTGCATGTTTAGAGTGTAACGATGACAGGCCACATTTATCGGGATGTCATTCTGGAACAACATGTACGTTCGTTTCGGGGTGCCATGGGTGCTGAATTTCTGTTTATGGATGACAACGCCCGTCCTCACCGTGCAAACATTGTAGACGAATGCCTTCAATTGGAGGATATCACCCATATGGATTGGCCAGCATACTCACCGGACTTCAATCCAATAGAGCATGTGTGGGCTATGCTTGGCCGACGAATTGCAGCCCGTCAACCCTCCCACCTGTCAACCGGAATTTCGGAGGTCATTGCTTGATGAGTGGTGTAATATTCCCCATGGTCAGATTGATAATTTGATACTCAACATGCCTAGGCGTTTGTAAGGCCTGTATTGCATCGTCCGGGAGACATACTCCATATTAGCCATCATACTAACCATGTTTTACTGTTTTTTGTAAATAGGTTCTTTTTTGAAATTGCTCCAGGGAGTAAAAATCGTAATTTTTATTAATTATGTCAAACATATAGCATCTTTTTTTGCTCTTTACCTTTTTGTTTAACAAATAGACTTTTACAAATAAGTCAAATTTGTTTTGCTTCTGTCTCTTTCTTTGCCTGAACTTAATTATCCTTAATTTATGGATATGAGTGTAGAAATCTATGTTTTGTCGTCTTTCAAGGATAGAAATAATTCAATTAAATGAAGACCAATTAATTTTTAACGAAAAATTTCATTTTTTAAATAAAAACATTAAGAAAAACTTCTTGTTATATACTATACGAACTGATTATTCTCTTATATAACAATAATAAACAATTATAATTAATTGAATTCTGTCTTATAAATAATTTTCCTACAATATTTACCCTTTTTTTTCTATAAGCATCAATCAAAAAATTATGCTGTATTATTATAGCGATACAGCTCAGGTATCAGAAATACCGAAATAAAAATCATATGCTCTTCTAATGTAGCTTTTCTACGACGTTTGAAAATTAGATTAGATAAGAGACTGAATCTATTTTTTTACCATCCTATAAACATGCTATGAATAATACAGACGTATTTAAAGTGAGTTTATCCTAGCAATACTTGCAACAACAAAAAATGTATTTTTTCGATATGTGTGTCATTGAGATGTTTAGTGTTATTTATACCGAGATTCTTTTTGCGACTTGTAACGTATCTGATCTTCGAATCATTTTGTTGTATATAGAAATCAAACAGAAAGTATATGATTTATTTTTATAGATAATCCTCTTCCAATTTTTTTATAAAGTAAACTATTTTAATTTATTGAAATAGTTAAAAAAAAGTCTCTTAATGTTGATGAAATGTTGCAAAACAATTTATTGAATATAAAATGTATATAAATAACAGTAAAAATATATTTAGTTTATATAAATAATATTTTCAAATTGAGGTATGACAATATTGTGAATACATTTTATTAATATCTATTACAGGCTTCATATTATACAAGGAACTTTAAAATGCTGGTCATGTTATATTTCTGTTATAAAAGATGTGAAGTGTATGAATTAATGTTAAAAATCAATCAATATTATCAATGAAGAAAAAAATCTAAATAAATTTATATTAGTTTATTAAATAATAAATAATGAAAATTTTTTAAAAAGTGGGCTTCATATTAAACAAATAACTAAGCGTCTATTTCTTTTAATGAATTATGGTTATAGCATAGTCCCCTTTGATTTAAAACATCAATCAATATTATCAATGCATTATGAATATTTCCAACAGTAAAAATATATTGAAGAATAAATCTCATCTTCTCGTTATATTGTTTTGATTGATCTTTAAAAAATTTAAAATTTGCTTCAAATTTTGTTCTTTTACCAAACAGTGTAATGACTTTTAAAAAGTTTCCCAAAAGAAATATTTCAACATTCACTCTTCTCGTTATTTTTTCGATCATTCAACCAAGTTTCCTGTGTAAGAAAAAAATTCACTTTGATTTTAAATCTTTTAAAAAAGATACAACATTTTAGTTTTATAATAAGGTTGATACTTCAATGTAAATTTGTATCACTTTCACATTATTCAATTATCTCTAAAAACTTTATTTTTACTGTCAAGTCAAGTATTATGGTAATATTATTTTTAAATTAATTTTCTGGTAATATGAAGATTTTTTTAATATTCTGAATAAAGCATTTTTATGTAAATAAAAATTTAATTTTAAAGATAAATAAAATATTAATAAAACTATGTTTTTAGTTCAGCTTTTAATTTTTTTCATTTTGAGCTAGTGAACCAATAATAATAATTTTTAACAATTTCCTACAGAGTTTTATATCAGGGGGTAAAATGAACCTTTTTTAAAATATAATAATAATGTGTCAAGTTGAAATAAACTATTTTTGTGAAAAGAATTTTGAATTGGAATCAGTTATAACAAAAACAGAAAGTTGTTCAATGCTTTGTAGCAAGAGTAAGTGTACATTACTGAAATATTACTTTGGTACCGATATTTATAACAACACACTGAACGGTTTGATCACTAAGTTATCAAACTGTGATATTACCGCCGGAACACTGAGCTAATTGTTCTTTTCAATATATCGTCTTTTTTTCTTTTCAATACATTCATAAAAATTATTTTAAATAGATACTCATCACATTTTGGCACTTTAATATGGTCAATCTAGTAGAAGGACAAAGTAAATATAGGCTATCTAAAAAAGTAATAAAGCTCCCTTGGTAACTGTTTTTTAAAATAGCAATTTATTTTTAAAACTGATTATTAAAATTTTAGTTAAATTTAAATATGACCATTGATAAAATGTATGTAAAAATATCATTGATTGGTTGATTTAGACATCATTGTTGCTGATTCTAAGATTATTACAATTGTTCAATTCTTACGATTGTTCTACCTAGCTATGCAAATTTTTGTACACTAAATGGTAAATCTAAGTACGTAAGTTTCTATTTTATCTTACTGTCTACCTTTCACCTAAGTAAAAGTGTGATCATTCAGTTTTTGTGAAAAATCGTAAATTTATCGAAATCGTAAAATTATATTGAAAAGTTATAATTGCATTTCTGCATTTTTTTCTATGATTCCTATGGTCCCTAGAATTTTCTTCTTAAAATTTTCTTTTGACTTTTCGAAAAGTGACTATGGGAATTTATCGTTTAATATGTAATAAAATATATTTTGCTTGATAAATGCTAATCAATGGTTTACATTGTGTAAAGCATCATTTTCAAAAGTATCTATCCACCAAAAACGTGCCACTAATTTTACATCAAATTACCATTTACCATGACCAAGTTTTCAAGCATCGATTTTCCGTCCCTATCCAGCCCGGACTTTTGCCTCGATTCAAAAATCTTTCATAAATCATCTTCAAAAAAAAAGAAAGAGAAAGAAAAAAATTGCATTGTGCAAGTCTAGATATCACACATCCATCACACTCTATCAAAAACTTTTAACTCCATGACTCTATCTCCCGAATCACTCGCGTCTTCTAATCCTTCTCGCATGACGGTGATCTGTTAGTTTGAATACTTATCGCTGCTTCAATTGTCTTCCTAACAGCTCCGCTACCCATTTACTGCTGTGTAATATTGGACTTAAGTGCAAATCCCTGACTTTCTTTTTTCACCGTGTTTCCCAAAATTACTGGGTGGAGCACACAGCTTACGCATGGTGATCGATATCTGGTACTGTTAGATGCCTACCTTCGATTAAATCTTTTGTTGTTCGCATAAAAGCAAGCTTTTTCCGCCACGGTTTATGATACATCCGATCGTTTTTAAAAAGTCCGTTACATTGCAGCCCGCTCATTTCGCAAAATATGGAGTTATGTATCTGCTGATTACTTCCTTCACACCGTGTTTACTTGGAATCCTGGAGCTCAAAGAACCAGCCTACGATTGAGATATGAAACCTCGAAAATCCCTATCTTCTCCAGCCTCCACTCGCATTATGCCTTGACTTAGCGGCTTTCCCCATCTTTCTCTCTTTTTTTCTTTTTTTTTTTTTCTTCTCTCCATCCTCTTCTTTTTCGTTCTTCTCCACTCGTCCATCGGGGCTTATAAGGGGAAATCCAGCTTCGCAAATCCCTGAGACGATCTATTTCTTCATCTTCTCACTAGCGGATCTCAATATAAGTGTTTTTCGTACCAGGCGTGATCATTTAGCTGCGGCTCCTTATCAGGTTATACTTTTTAAATCTAGTTTGGATTTTTTGAAATGCCGATGATTTACATAATTACTCTATTGATTTGTTACATTAAGATGTTTTTATGAGTTAATTATATTTAGTTCCTAAATTAATTGACCTCTTCTGGGACAAATTTTCTTAAATGAAGAAAAAAACTGTTCATTATAATTATTATTATATATATATATATTTAGTTTATTCATTTTATATCCACATTTCAATGAATATGGGAAAACTAGGAAAGTAATAAATGTACTAAAAATACAATGTCCAGATATGTAGCTATTAATGTTAGTGATAAATTACTTATGAGAAAATTTGAAACATTCAAGACATATCTCTCTACATTTTTACAAAGTTGGCGAATCCTTCTTACACAATTTTTATTATTAAAACTACATCTTGTAGGTCTATTATTACAATATTTACAAAGCAATGTCAATAATCAGACTAAAATATTATCAATGATACGTCATGTTGATGTGTTTATATATCATTGATGAGAGATTTTGTTACAAATTAACTAATAAATCATTTTTTTTTTTTTTTTTTTTTTACATTTGAAATAAGTCTAATTTAAAAAAATAAGATTACACATAGGTGTCAGTGGCCAGTACCTGAATAGGTTAGGTAAAATTACTAATTCCATTTACATTCAGTAATCTCTGATATGACTCAGGGATTTCGAATTGATTATGTATTTATTTATTTTTTGTTATCAAATAGTAGTTAAAAGAACATTTAAAAAATAAGAAGATATAAATTAAAAATAAAAGAAATAAATAGAAATTGAAATTATCCATTATTAGAAATTATATAAAGTATATTTATTAAAACTGTATATATTGCAAATACATTAAAGAAATTATAATCTAAATATTCCATTAGAAACTATATGATCTGAAGAAAATTACATGGCAAACATTTATATCTTCCTTTAACGATAGAAAAATAGATAATGAAACAAATAACATATTGTTATTTTTAAAGAATTAATGATAAATAGTTCCGCTGTTTATTGATAGATGATGAAGCTTTCTTCATTAATAAGTGATTAATATTAATATTGATATCAGGCATTAGTTCTTCAAACAAAATTAAATACAATTGAAAAAAAAATACTAATTATATTTTTAGTTTTTTCATCTCAATTTATTTATGAAGCATTTTTTTTTTTTAACTTGCAAAAAAAATAAAGATACATTAATTTTTTGCAATAAATTTAGATTTGTATATCTAAAATTGCTATTAATTGGGGGTCCCTGTTTCAATTGATTTCTTTATAATAACATCAATAAATTAATGAAATTGTTAATTTCTATACAATGAATTAAACCTCTCCATATTAATTTTTAAATTATAAAATACCCAAAAGCAATCACCAGTGATCACATTTGCCACTAATTTCCTGTGAAACATAAGAGATTATAATAAGCTATGAAATTTTATTACTTAATAATAAAAATAACACTACATTAAATTTGCGTCAAAAGTGGTTCAAGTTCTTTCATTTAATTTAATCTCATTAACTTTAATAGTTTTATTAAGCTCTTAATGAGAAGTGTCTTTTAAAAAATGAAAAATAATCCACTAATTTTTGACAGAAATTGAATTCTTTTCGAAGAAGTGTTAAAAGCTTTTTGACAACTTCAATAGAAATATCAATCCAGTTACTACTACTTAATTCTAATAATGATTTTATTGAGTAAAGATTTATGGGAAATAAACTGGTGGTTTCGATTTTTTTTTCTTCTGACTTTTTGTAAATAAGTGTGTAAAAATAATGCATTTCCAATTAGGACATTTCAAATTCGAAAAATAAGATTTAAAAAAAAAGATGGTACCTTAACAACTAAATAGAAATGATGAAATCGTAATCAGCTCAATTTGAGCGAAATTGAAAGTATTTGAATCGTTTGCATTTTAAATTTCATTTTGTAAAAGTAAACATTTAAAGTTTAGAAAAGAATAGAAAATTGGAATTGTTTATTTGTAATATAATAAATATGTTGTTATGCAGAATTTTATTTTTTTTTTCATCGTTATTTAATACGTGGAATGTCTGTCTTCATAGAAATTAAGCACTCTACGTATCAATAGAGTCTGTTCTTGTTTCTGTTTATTTTTGTTTTAAAGTTTTTGTTTACTGTTTTAAAGATTCGGAGAATTTTCAATTATTATTTAGTAAGAAAAAAAAAAAAACTAATTCAAATCAAATTCAAATTAAACAGAAAAATTAAATTTTGAATTAAAATATTGAATAAACTGTAGATACTTAAACTCAAATAATATTAACATATAACTGTATATATATATATATATATATATATATATATATATATATATATGTGTGTATATATATATATATATATATATATATATATATATATATGTGTGTGTGTGTGTTAATATATATAAATAATATTAACATGTAAATATTTAAATTCAAATAACTAATTAAATTAAAATTAAATAACAATTAAATTTTGATTTTAATTCTATTTACCTTTATTTATTATTATGTTTACCTTTGTATTTTAAAAGCAAAAAAATATTACAAAAAAAAAAAAATCTTCTATCTTAAAATCTATAGTGACACTTAGGTTGTTTTCCAAGATAAATGATATATTTAAATAGAAATATTCTTTCAATTAAAACTGAGAACATAATATTATTTTTAAATGATGAAATTGATTAAATTAAGTATTCTTTATTCGATATTTTATTAGATATTCCTAGTTAATATATAATGTTCCTTTAAAATTGATATTTATTTTTAAAGTTTTAATTGAAGTTTTAAGAACTAACAAAATTAAGAATTTTTTTTTTTTATATCTTATTACTATTCGAGTTTTGCATGTTTCATATTTTAATAGTAATAAAAAGTTACAAATATAGATATCAAATGTAATTTTGTGAAGAAACAAAAGAAGTTGTATGCTTTTTATTTGAAGTAAATTTTAATTATAAATTTGGATTGCAAACAATATTATAATAACAATATTGTAATAAACAATATTGTTAAACTCTTGTATTTGCAAATATCTGCGTGAAACATCATGAGCGTATAAATAATTTCAACATTCGCTTTGTAAGTATTAAGCTTTTGTTAATTAACTTGAAAGTCCACAGCTATTTATGTTTTTGCACTGAATAACTATAGTTTTTATTCCTTTTGCACATTATTGAATTGTGTGAAATTAAATATTTTATATTCTGATATTAAGAATTTGCTGAAGCGTTTAAAAAAAAATTTTCCCCATCATACAAAAAATTTCATACTATATATATATATGATTGCTTCTTTGTAAACCATGAAGTTTATATTTCGCCATCTTTCATAACATATATTTTTGTTACCCGCTATATATCATACGTGGGCTATGAAGGGCCTGTGGTCTGATGGCTACCGTTCTGGTGCCATGGATGTTGTAGTGGTTCGGAATCCACTTTAAAACGTAGTTTCCGGTCTAATATGACTATAAAGCCGTTTCGAGGTCCAATAATAACGTATGAATCTAGTGTGCATGAAGTCTCAGATTCAAACCCATTGGCGTTGTCCGTTGCAATTACTGCTTTCAGAAATGATAGACTCGATGCCAATTTTGACTGCCGTGTTTAAAGCTTCTTGCATCGATGATCAGATTTTCGGTGGTAGTTTTTCGTTTTTTTCTCATACTATACGCAGATGCTATTTATATTTACAAAGAGACCAGTAAAAAAAATCAGAAAAATAATAAATGTACAAATATGTTCTCACATTGGCCACTGAGCATGAATGGGGGAATTGCGAATTAATATCTTTCATACATTCATGACATATTGTTTCTTAAGAGTTTTCAGAAATATAGTAGGTTCATGTTACACAGTTTTTATCATGATGACTTGGATGATTATCAGTTCAACTTTGTTGAGATATGGTGTTATCGATAATCGAACCCTTTGACCACGATTATTTGGATTGGTTTGTCGCTCTACGGTCATTTTTTGCATGCGTTAGGCTAATTAGACCGGGACCTACAGTTTAACTTGGATTCGAATCACTAACAAACATTCATGCCATCGCCAGGATTCGAACCTGTAGCCTATGGTACCAATGACCAATTGGCCATCAGGCCGCTTGGACACTGGACAGATATGTAGGACACAAGGTTAAAGAATCCGCTTCACGGTGCCACAATGTACTACTGCAATTTGGAATTAGTCCCGTATGCGGCATTTTCGTACCTCCATCTCTTTTCATCTTGACCAACAAAGAATATCGCGGCCTACAGATTTATCTTGCCCATCCCCGGCCTTTTGATTCGACGTTGTCTATAGGGTTGCAAACGCAACAGTCTTAGTTTAAAACCTACGTCTTATTCATAAAATGATCCAGTTTCCTTAAAATTAAATGGAGCACATAGCCTACCGATAAGTTAAAAAAATGTGCATTTTGATTTCGGAAACTTTCAACAGATAAAGAAAAAATGTTTCCCCCTTTATGTATATCATCATCTGGGATTGAACTGGAAGGATTTTTTTAATAGAATACTTTAGAACATTACTTAAGCCTTCCTATCTTTATTCTTATAAGAGATCTAGAAGAAATTTTGGAAAGAAACCTTAAATTTTAAAAATAATCTTTCTTTCTGCTTCAGAACACTGTTTTGGTTTATTTACTTTTAGAATAATTCCTTTGTTGGAATTTCAAGGAGAATAAAAGTATTGTACTTATGCAATTTTTATTTCATTAAACACGAAACTCTGCTTGAAATGCATAATTTCTCTTCGTTTTGTGGTTGAATCGGTTAAATAACAGGAGCAGCTTTCAAATAGTGGAATGTTTTCTTTTTTTTTCTATCAAGTATTTTTGGCATAAGTCTTTATTTTCTCTATCTTAAAGAAAAATTGCCTTCAGTATATCGAAATGCTATATGTTTTGCTTTTCCATTTTTATAATAAGAAACTAAAAGCTTTTTCTGTTTTGAATATATATTTTTAAGCTTGAAAAAGTACATTTGATTTTGTTCAGTCGAAGTAAAACCATTTTCCGAACCATGAAAGATTTTTTTTTTTCTGTAATTAATTTTCATGCACTCATCTCTTGTTCATGAAAACATCATATTACTCTAAACAGATGAATCTGAGTATAACATTAAAATACTGACAAGTTTTAACTATTTTTCTAATTTTAATTGTTTAAAAATTATGGGAATCGCATATTTTATCACTCTTTGAATTTCACAAATATTTCTCTTTTCCCTTTAAATTTTCGATAAAAGTATCCTAAGAAATCTAAGCTAGGGAAAGATCTATGGGACTTAAATAAGAAATGTTATAAAAATATTTCTGATTTTCATTTGTTTTTAATTTCAACTTAATGCACTTTAACGCAATTACTACTTATTGATAAGTTCTTTTGTTATTACTGAGCAATTTATAAACCTCATATAATCTCTCTCATATCTCTCTGATCATTTAATACGACAGTAATTTTTATGATTTTCCAGTACTTAAAATGTAAATAACTTTTATTTTACTTAACTATCTTTTATTTGAAAAATTAATGCCATATAATTATTATCGACTTCATTATAAATAATTATTATAAGGAAGACTGTTTTTGAATACTAATAAAGTTAATTAAAAAATTTTTGTTATATCTGGAATATTAAATAAAGAAGTGCTTTACAATTGTCATCCCGACTCGTGACAACGTGCGCCACTGGTGAGCATTAGGGCTGAGGTTCAATCGACTGACGACTTTGTTGTAGACGCTGTTTTAAAAAGATGAGATTCGGTGTGATTTTCAGCTATCTTGCTCGTTATTCGGACTACCTGGATGGATTTTTCCGGGTTTTCTTCCATGCTAAACGCAAATGCGGGTAGTCCTCCCGCATTCCCCTCAGACTTCTATCTACGGGTGCTCTATTACAACGGAAGTTGTCCCTTTCTCTCCATCCATTAGATACTCATATGGTGTCCGTCCTGCAATGCTGGACATTGAGGATTCGTCACTATAACAAAGGGGGTGCTCACAACTATGGTGGCCCTACTTTCCTCACATTGTTTCTATTGTAAAGAAGTATCTTGGCGGAAGGAAGTATCTAGCCCTTTTCCATTCATCCATGAGTAGATTACTTCCGGAATGTCCGCCCGCACTCCAGGACACTGAGGATTAGACACAACACACAACAACATATTCCTCATTATTGATTTTTTAACGTTACAGAATCACAACTTAATAAGTTTTGTATCTTGTTTTATTTAATTTCCCTCAAGTTGTGAACCAAAAGTATTTTTGAAGAGTAGATGATTTTAAAAATTTCCTATTATGATGGATCGACACATCATGTATGTACTTACGAGCATCTATTACCATATGAAATATTTCTACGTCTATCAATGGTGACATTGCTAATTTGGAAACTGACAAACCGTCAAACCGGCGCATCTTTCATTACTTCATAAGAGATAAAAAAAAAAATTGTTAAAAAAAAAATGTATAGCGAAAAACAAAATGTGAAAACGGGGGAAATGCTTATCATTCTCTGCTTCTAAGCCTACTTCCGAAGCAAGTCGTTAAACATGAGTTTTACATTCCGCCACGCATGTTGATGGGGAAAGAACCGGAAGAAAAAAATCTTCCATATCGGTTTTTTTTTTTTTTTCCCCATTTCCAAGATTCTTTTCCCTCTTTCCTTAATCTTTGCATCTTTTTCCCTACGAAACATCCTGTTTCTTTCTATGCTAGTACGTTCATCTCTTAAGAATTATTTTCGATTTTAAGCTCTGTGTTCTAGAACTATGTGTGACCTAGTTGCGTTTGCGTACTAGGCTGAAAAGTAGGAGTCATTTATCAAAAAGCATTCGAGAAAGTTTCACGCCTTGGTGTCTCTGTAACGTTCAACTTACATTTTTTTTTTTTTTCATTTAAGTTTTTAGCAAATCTGGATTTTGTTCGTATTCATTGAAGGAATAAAATTTAATAGCAGATTTTTTTTTTTTTATTATTAAAAAATATATATATAAATATATTTGGCTTGTTGGAAACTAGAATCTTTATTTTTAGAAATGATATAAAACCTACAATTTTTATATTATTCATTTTAAGGATACAAAATATTTTTTGTAATGTCCTGGGTAAAATATGTATTTTTCAGTAATCTTTTCTTCAAACCTTAATTTGTGAATGACCCCTACTTGTAAGTCATTATCTGTTATGAAATTTTGTAATTATAGAGCTTACTATAACGGTAATTTTTATTTGATTTTTAATAGTTAGTATTCAGTTATATAATATAGTTAGTTTTCTTCTGTATATAGTTGGTTTCAGTAGTTAGGATATTTGGATATTCAGAAGTTAGGATATTTGGTTCGGTAGTTAGCATTCAATTATATAGTATATAGTTAGTTTCAGTAGTTAGGATATTTGGATGTTCAGGAGTTAGGCTATTTGGTCATTTTCCTTTCTGCTTATCATTTTGTAATTAATTGCTCAAAAAATTGAAATTGGGCGCATATGATGCTGTTCTGCAGTTCAGTGAAGGTTTTAGAGGTGGTCTGATTGTTTTAAAAGGATTAGACTTTAAAAATACTGGATGTATTACCATAAAAGGATTTGAAGATTTAGCCAAACTTCGAATTCTTGATTCTGTAGAACACTCAACCTGTGTTTTTAAGGTACTTAGAAGGATGCTTAGGTCATTAAGAAAGAAAACTAGTTTCGACTGCAAAGATGATGAAATTTATAAGTAAGGGGAATTTTAAAAAGTCCGACAAAAATATTTAGTTTTACTTATGTTACATTTTGCTTTTACACAAAAAAAAAAAAAAAAAAAAATAATAATAATAAGTTTGTATTACCTGGAGATTTTTTTCTGAATAAAATTAAATTTATCAAGTTAAATTTAAAATGCCAGAAAATTTTAAGATCTCATAGATTAAAAAGTGACTATTTTAGATCACTAAAAGTGTGTAGTACATAATTAAAAAAGATTATTAGTTTTCTATATTAAGTGTTTCAAAGAAAAATTTTTTTATTCAAAGTTATTTTTGGCCCGTCAAATTGTTCAACAATTCTTATAAAAATATTTATCTGGGATATATAGACTGCTTTTAGGGTAGATTAATTGAATTATTTCATTGTTTATAAAGGTGTACATATTTAATTATATTAAAATTTTGGAAATTTTAAGATATCTAAATACTATTAGTGCTGTACCTTTTGAAGTAATTGAGTCATTATCATAAAAATAGTCTATATCCTAGAAAGATGTAACAATTATTATCAAAATTAAAATTAGGGATATACCTATATTTATTTGAGTTAATATGTTTTGCCACAACATTAAATTTCCAGTTTTTTTTTTTACACAAATATTTATTTCAATTATGTTGATTATTGTTAGTGTATGTTAATTGTTGTTAGTTTTATCACATTGCACATGATTAAATGTAATTTCAAGACAAAATTTCAAAAAGTTCATGCCGGAGATTACGAGTGCCTTAATAGCCAAGAAGTGTGATGTTTCCACTTATTTATTGTTTATTTAGAGCTCCTTTATATTCTATAGATACACGATTTATAAATACAAACAAAAAACAGATTGTTAGTAAAGAAAATAAATAAATCAATACCAAAGCGGACTTTACGAAATTCCTATTTACTAAGGTTGAATTATATAATATTCTATTCCAAATAACTTGCTTAAAAATTTTAATGATTCCAAAGAGACTTTCCCAAAAGTAAATGTAAAAGATTACCCGAAATAAAAAGTATTTAAAATTTATTCTATTAGACATATAAATGTTAAAAAAAAAAATCTACTTATTCGCTTTTACTACGAAGAAGTGTTCTTTTGCGTCATATTGTCTCGTAAGCTCCCAAATATTTTCTTTTGTCTTCCTTTAAAATCCCTTTCTTTGTGTCAATGAAGTAATAAGTGGCTTTTTAACTAAAGCTAAAAAGATGAATTTTGAACCTTTTTTTTTTATTTTATTTTGTTCAACTTTTAAAGTAATGATGTTTTGTAATCCTCGTATTCTTAGTGCTGGAAAAAAAAAAAAAAAAAAATTGTTCGAATGGAGCTGTTGAAATTTTTTTTATTGAGGCTTTGTTGGCTTAATAGGCTGTATAAAGTGTTTATTTATACTGCCTTAAAATAATGTTCTATAAAAAAATAAATTTTGAGTTTTGAGCTCTCTTCCCCTCCCTTATAAATATAATTTATTTTATCGAAAGATATAATTGCTATCGGGGATATTTGCAAAATATTCACTTTTATTTATAAAATATATTGTGCAAGTAGTTTCTATTTTAAAAGGGTATGATTGATATAAATAAATGAAATTCAAAATGTCGAATGAGAGGTTAAATAAATTGTTTTATAACTTTGATTCAATTGCTTTCTACTTAAAACTTTTGTTTTTATTTAAGATCTTGGTTTGAAAGAGAAAAAAAATTTCTTGCAAATTTTTATTGACAGCAAATCTGAGAAGCAATTATTGCGTTGCAATATTTGTTGCACTTTTTTCTTTTACAATTGGGATAAATAATTTCTTGCTTATAAAAATATTTGTTCTTATTTTAAAAATAGACATGCCTAATATCTTCCTTGTCATTTAAAAATACACAGATCAAAAATTTTACATATCTTATATCTTAGACACTATTTTTAACACACAGTACCTAGAATTTCAGATTAAAAACAATTCAGTAATAAATTTAATTTCAATTACAGTAATAAATGTCTTTAATTTAAATCAAAATTTTCTTCTCCAGAAAATACCGGGAAAGATTTGTTTCCACATTCGTAAATGTCCTTTATTGCTATTTTGATGTAGACTGACAAAAATATAAATTTTAAATTTACATAATTTATAGATATGATAAGTAATTCCAAACTGTTCCTGGTGTCTTATCAATTAATTTCAAAGGCTTTGGTTTTAAAATATTTATTATTTTTATTGTCATTTCCATGGGTCTAAAACTACATAATTTATTCCTAAAATATTGACATTTTAAGTATTGACATTCCAGCATATGATGTTCCTATTAAGTTCACATTCAATTCAAAACTTGCAGGCCTTTTTTAGTGATTGTCCGTACAGTAATATTTTTATAATTTGAATCTTTTATATTTTGATACAATACAGTCAAAAATCACGAAAATAATGTTATTTCTATTTAATTAGTTAAAACCGTAGTGACTTTTAATAATGTCATGTTTTGTAATAACACCAATACTACACATGGACATATAAAAATTGAACGCGTATAACCTATTTAATATGTTAATCTTGAAGATTTCCCATTTCAGTTTTCATTGATATTTTCCCTCGACAAACTACAAAGTGTACGTCTTCATATTAATTGAAACCGAAGCCTTATTGGTGTTTGTTCTATATTGTCAATAATTTCTTTTTGGTTCAATGTTCACATGCAAGTGCCTCCAAACATAGGGAAAAAATATTTATTCTTCAGTTTTTTTATAACAATTAACTCGCCTATATATATGTGCGTGTAGTTGAATACCAGTGGGCCTCGTAGTCCAGTCCACGAACAGCCCATGGACTGGCAATGACAGAAGACTTTTTAGATTAGAGATAATTGCCTCACATTTGCGCGTCGTATGGGTGACCAGGAAACCATGAGACCAGACCAAATCTTTTAGACCAGAAAAGTTCCCACCAGACCATTATGGATGCAAGACGCTTTACACATGTTATCGTATCACCATCGAATCTTTCTACTGTGAAAGCAGTGATTGCAAAGGATGCCTCCAGTGGATTTGAACATGAGTCCCAATCTAGCTGTGC
The DNA here is from genome assembly GCA_021605095.1 of Caerostris extrusa. Taxonomy (NCBI): domain Eukaryota; kingdom Metazoa; phylum Arthropoda; class Arachnida; order Araneae; family Araneidae; genus Caerostris; species Caerostris extrusa. The sequence goes on from BPLR01021572.1 coordinate 115,814, forward strand.
GCAGTACCACGAGTCGGGCTTTTAACTGATATTGAAAATAAAAAATTTTAACTCGCGACCTTGATAAATTTTAAAACACTGTTTTTTTTTTTTTTTTTCATTCTTATTAAATTACTTCCGTGACACAAAAATCGGTTTATAATCTAATTGAAACTCAACAGCAGCACCTAGAAGCCCCGCACCTCTTCCCCAGAGCTTAAAATTCTTTCTTCTTATATTTTATTTATTTCAAAACATTCCCCTTCTTCCTTTTCTTTGTTTTGTTTCCACTTTTGTCACCCTTGTTTGAATCGCAAACTGTTTTGTTTCGTATCGCCCCAGAAAAAAATGATGAATCGCTTTTCAAAATGGCGAGGGACTTCAGCGATTCCCTCCCAATCGTTAGTCTCAATTGCTCCTAAATTTAGGAATCGCTGCACTACTTCCATCCCATTCCATTGAACAAGCGATACAATCCAATTCCTTTTTTTTCCTGTTTTTTTTCTCCCCCTTTTCGTCCTGGAGATTATTTTAGGACGCTGCGTTCTGATGTATGACTTATGCGTTCGTTTATTGATCCTAAATGTCTTTGATCTTGTAGTGGAGAACAAATCGCACAAGTAAAAGTAGATTTATGGCTCATATTTTTTATATGGACGCCTGTGCTTTTAGATGGCCATTTTCTTTACTATGAGGTTTGGATCCGGCGCATTAACCGGCAGCATTTTTATTAAGTATGAAATTTTTGCGCTTGTCGCTTTTTATCCGTCATAAAATTTCGGGAGTCATTAAAATATAATAACAAATTATCGTTGGTGCGGCTTATATTATAATACTTGCTGCATGTATCGGAAAGAAGGGGGTGGAAAAAAAACTGGAGATGAAATTAACCTATTGTTCTGTGTCTCTCAAAATATTAAATATTTATGAGACTGTTAAACTTACCCTTTCAGATTTTTCAAAAGTTGCTTGTTTATTATTTTTTTTCCCACGAAATAAACTTGGACATTACGTCGAAAGTAATTATTTTATTTTATTTATCTTTTTTTTAAGTATGTGAAATTGTTTCAGGCAATTCTTCGTTGTAACTGGGACACTTTCCGCAGTTTGTTTCTAATTTTATTCGCCATATATTTAGAACGCAGAAAAGAATGTCGTTTATTACTAATTAAATCCCGCAGTTTAGTGCTTTCCATTCATTAAAAGTTTATGAGTAGCATTATTGCTCACTTTTGTGTTCGCCGAGACTTAACATTATGATAGTTAATTTAATAATCGTTCAATTACATTGCTAGCGGGAATTTATATCTATAACAAACTAGTCTGTATAAAATAATTCTTGCTTTTTCATCTTGTATGCATTTAGTACTCATTGTATAAGTCAAACTTTTTAAGATTAATTGCGAGAAATTCAGATTTTACATAATTGTTGAAGAATTGGTAAAATTTCAAATTTTATGGTTATATTTAATGTTGTTATAATTCGGTTATTATGGTTATGTTGTTATAATTCGTAAATTTTCTTGAATATATAAGTAAATTTTTATTAATGGCATATTTTATCACTGCCGATATAATTTTTTAAATAATAAAGATAATAAGCAAACTTTTTATTTGCTGTTTATAAATATGTTCTGTTATTCAAATAACTCTAAACTACATTCTTCAATATACTTAAGAGATATTATAGATAATAGCCATGTAATATATATAGCCATATAATAGATTGACTATCTGTTTAATAAACATGAAATAAAAAAGGTTAAGAAGGAAAATTATCACGTTTACAAATTGAAATTTATTTTAGATAAGAAGCAAACATGATATTAGCATTCCTTATCTACGAGATTAGAAAACTGATTTTGCATTGAATGCTTTGTAACTTAGACGAATAGATAGTCTGAAGGGTCATCTGCCTTTGAAAGGCAATCCAAACGCAGTCCATTGTATAGGAAGCCTTTAGAGTGCCCCAAAAGATCATTTCTAGATTGTGGAATCGATATTCAGCAACTGGAAATGCTAGTCAAAAATCAGTACAAGGTCGTAGATGTGCAGCAACATAAAAATGAGGATCAGTATTTAACGTTAACGGCCAGAAGAAACCGCATTATGAATAAATACCATTGCTTTGCAATGGCACCTTCAAAATACTACCCCATCAGAGTTTCGACTCGACAGATTCCATCATATTATATTGTATGCTCACAGACAATATCGTTTCTATTTCATTAGCCTTCATACTGTCCATAGATAATGAACTAAACAGTATCTTTGTTTGTATAAGAGATGGAATGAACATTGCCTCTCACTATCATTCACTGGCAAATCCTACTAAATGCACAGCTTAACAATAGACTTATAATCTGGGCAGATTATCCTATGGCAAGAAAATGCTGGATTTGAAGTCGAGGAAATGTATAGCCTGGGTGACGTCTCTATAAATGTACATCATCATAACTAAATCAATAACTTTTCAATGATATTAGGGATGAGATGGACAAGCTTATTATGGTCTGTTACATTTCAGCGGCCGATGATGAATTTTTTATCATAAATGATTGCTCCAGGTCACATCGTGTTCGGCTAGTTGTCGAGTTCATTTTCTATGAAGGAATCTTCAATGATTGATTTCGTATTACGCGAATCCAATCAAACATGTTTGTGACATTCTAGGTAGAACGATTGTTATCGTTATCACGTCCAGAAGTATTTTAACACTTGAAAAGCCTTTCAAATCTTCTTGGGGAAATTCCTATTTCGTAACCTTATCAGAGGGTGTGCGACATTACTTTCGGTCAGGAGAAATAATACCCTTATTGAAGCTCATTATTAGCGGAGAAATCCATCTTTTTTTTTTTTTTTCATTTTTAAAGATAAGAACGAATGTTGCTTTTTTTTTTTTTTTTTTTTTTTTTTTTTTTTTTTGCCTATAAATAAAAAAAAAGGATATTTAATTGATCCCTGTTTGTTAAAATTTAATTAATCAGTGCGTAATTTTTTTCTCATACTTCGCAACACCTATGAATCATATAGCAATCGCGAAACTTTTCTTCAGCCGCCATTATTATTCTAAATCATATCCCTTTGAGTTGTGTATATCTGATCCAAGACAGTAACATAGAAACCATATTTTTAAATTGTATGTATCCAATATGATGAGAGAATTTAGAAATCGAAAGTTATTTTATTTACTTTTGCATTATATACTTTATTACAAATTATCTTTCGTCATTGAAAAATAACAATGCTCATTTGACGATTTCTTTACGATTATATTTATAATCGATTATATCATTCTTTTGTTGTGATTGCTTGAAGTTTCTTGTGTATTAAATGTAATTTTTTTCCTTACAGCATTTCCTGAAAGCATTCTCTTTTGGACGATGACGATGCAGAAGTTGAGGTGTTCACCACGAGTAATCACCCTGCTGTTTTACTTCGTGTTTCTATGGAGTCAAGCAGCTGGAATATGTCCATCTCGATGTGTCTGCAATGATGAGATTCTCCGTGTAATATGCGATTCTGCCAATCTTGATGTCGTCCCCATCACTCTAAATCCGGAACTACGTGAATTGCGTTTGAGCAGCAATCACATCAAGGCTCTTCGTTCATCCTTAATGGTCTACCGTAACTTGGAATTCCTGGATCTCTCTCGCAACCAATTGTCAATTTTGGATAAAGAGAATTTCGTTGCCTTGAAACAACTGAGAGTCCTCATGGTTAATAGCAACATGGTTTCCTCTATACAAAACGATACCTTCAAAAGTTTAAGCAAATTAAGGATCTTGCACATGAATGAAAATTATCTTCAAAGCCTCCCACCCAAAGGTTTTCATTATCTTGAAAATTTGGAACTATTGGATCTCTGCCAAAATAGCATCTCAGATATTGACCATGAAGCTTTTTTCGGATTAAAATCATTAAAAACACTTCTGTTACGGGATAACAAGATAACTAACATTCCAACTACGCCATTCCAATATGTTTCCAAATTATTTAAATTGGATCTTGGACTGAACTCATTTGAACGCATTCCTGAAAATTCTTTCTCAGCTCTGAATGATTTAGAAGAGTTGTCTTTGGATGGTTGTGGCATTAAAGCCATGCAATACGGAGCTTTGAAATGGCTGAACTCTCTTCTCATCCTTCGCATCCAAGATAATGAACTAACTGAAGTTCCCACTAAGGCATTTTTTGACGTCATTCGTCTCGAAGAGATTCATATTGGGCAAAATAAATTCCAAAGTCTGAAAGCCAAATCTTTCCAGAGGCTTAACTTTCTCCATACGATTGAAATTAACGGTTGTCCTAACCTTAGCGAGATTGAAAAGGGTGCATTCCTCTGACAACCCTAATCTGAAGACCATCACCATAAACCATAACAAGGAATTAAAGCGTATTCAGGATGGAGCCTTCGACAATCTGCCAAATGTCCAGCATGTCAGTTTGAGGGGAAATTCTTTTGAGACTTTACATTACAACCTCCTTGCTTGGGATGAATTGCAATTTCTGGATGTGCGAGATAATCCTTTCATTTGCAACTGTAGTCTCCATTGGCTATGGAAGCAGTTGTCAACCAAGAACATCACTATAGTTGATGGTCAGACCGACACAACTCAAGTTATTTGCGTAGGTCCCACCAGCTTGAAGGACAGAATACTCGGAAATTTGCACTTTGATGACTTGGATTGCTACAGTTATGAATATCGGCGTCAACTGATCATTGGATTGGGTTCTGCTGCAGGTGCTGTTGTCCTTATCATGATCATTCTGGGTATCATTTTCCGGGATAAGTTAGCTGATCTGTTGAAGTCGAAATGGAGGAGTGGTGGTAGGAAAGAGCCACACTATCAGAAGACTAGTGCTGAAGAAGAGAGCACTATTCTTCAGGCGGGTCAACAATCGCTTAAGATGATACCCGTCACTGAACTGTGATCTGATCATGCTGCATTTCGTTTTGTTTTTCCTTGAGAAGGATTTCTCCCCGATACACTGCTTCCATAGCGCTGCAGGTTGCTCGTCGTGAAACAGGATTGAGAAATCTGATAGTGATTGGACTTCTTTATCATTTGAAAATTTTATTCATTCTTTACAAGATGCCTTTGACGTACTTCGGACGCAAAGACTTCAACACTATTTATTATGTGATTTACTAGGATGTGTATATTTTTTTTTTCTTCTGTTTATGAAAACATTCTCATTTTGTACAAAGTTTTAATCATTCCCATTACATCTAAAAGGCCAATCTAGTGTGAACTCTTATTTCAGCTTTAGTTCATTATTTTTTTTACAGTTTATCTAGCCAAAGTCCATCGTTTTATCATTTTTGAAAAAGTGTTGCATCTTTGAACAAAATAATTTATTTTGACAGTGAATCATTCCTTCAATATGATTGACTATCAGTCAAATTTGATGTATAGCTTTACAGTGGCAAAAATCCGAGCAAAGAGAATATTATTTAAACAATTTGGATTAGACTTTATGATTTGTCAATCTACCATGTGATTATGAATAAATGCCAAGAAACTATTTGAAACTCTTAGTTAGTTTGCAATAAAATTGCAAAAACCGTAAAACATTCCTTTTACATTTCCAAATATTTCTATGTAGCCTGTAAAATGAATTTGCAGTTAAAAAATTCCTAATTATCGTTTACTTGTGCACCGTCAGAATAAACACCTTCAGTGGTGGACCTGCAACGCTGTTGAAATATGATGTATCTTTGATGTTGTGGAATACGTATTATTGTTGTCCCCCCTTCCCCCGAATCTTCTGCTTTAAAAATTAGTGGACTGTATTGTTCTGAGACATACATGTCCACATAGTGTGATAACTGTGAAAATCGTTATGATTCATCAAATTGTTGTACTTACAGCGTTTCTTTTCCAATTTGTTAGTTTTTCTTCACTGTGGAATTTCTTGTATACTGTGCATGAAACTATATAATTTTGAGAACCTAATTTCAGAATATGCTTCTCTTTTGTGAATATTATTTCCAATTATAATCAAACTGGTGCATTTGATTTTGTTGAAAGACAGTGGACTCGTGAATAACATCATCATCAAGTAGAAAGTATTTGTATTGATTTTACGAAGAATGGAACTTATCATCTACATTAGTTATTACTGTGACTTTTGTTTTGTTTTGAAATTGATTGATGCTGTATGTCTAAATTATGCTATTCCTAAAAAATGAGCTTGTATATATTTCTTTTCTTATTTTCTTTTATGTTGAAAGATGTTCTAAAAAATAAATTACATTTAGGTTCTCATTGTCAAGTACGAATGAATGCCTCGTTATTTTTCATAAACATTCGTGACAGAAAACTGTTCGTATTTTACAAAGAACTAAGATTTGTTTTTGCATAAAATGACACTATTCATACTGAGGGTAAAAAAAATTAATCTTTTATTCGGTTCGAAGTGTTTTCCAGAGTAAATTTAGAGTGGGGCGAAAGATTTCTTTCACACATCATGATAAATGGATCTCCAGCACATCTTTTGAAACATGTATTGAAATGAATTTTTCAATGAAAACGAAAGGTGTTTTTTAAAACACTCAATCACAATAAACAAAAAAAATCTACATTATTTTTTCGAGTTTAAATGTTGATGTTTATATATATATATATATTATTTTACTTCAAAAGTTTAATATTATTTAAAAAATGGCATATAATTCATTTCGTCCTAGAAAAAGGACTCTTAATTAAAAAGTCCATAGACACCTAAATGCCAAAATGTTTAAATGAAAACATTTTTCTGAATTCTTAATTAAATCTTAATTTTAATTAGAAGTCATTGAAAATAAAAAATTACTCAGATTAATCAAGGGCCATCTCATTTTTCTTCTACTAACATATATAATGAATTGTTCATGTATTAGTTGTATTACATATCTAAAAAATTATTTATTCTCATTAATACTAACATAATATGCTTTTCAAATATCAAATCTCAAGTAAACGTTTTCATTCTAGGTAAACAATAACAATGCATTCTTTTCTGACAAATACAACTATATAACTGATTTTTTTTAATACTAAAGTTCGATACTTTGTAATTTGTAATGAAACTCTATGTTTTGCCAGGGAAGAAATGCATATTATATAACTGTATCGGGAAGTGTTTCGTCAACTGTTTGTATATATCTATATATATATAAACCGATTTACTTTTTGCAATTCATTTTATTCATTAAATCTATTTTTCTGAGGAGATTTCTTAAATTCTCCTTGTTGGCTGAAAAGTACTGTAAAACACTAATGGTTAAGAAACCCTGTTCTAGAACGACATAACCAAAAAAAAAGCTGTTCCTGAGTTTTAAAGGAAGAATGATTTGTACTTTATTCTAAACGGCATATACATTCTAAAAGAGACTAATAAATGTCATTTTATGTTCCTGCACTACACATTTATGTTTAAAAACTTAATACCAAAAAATCAAGAGAATAATACGATAAATGAGGGTTTTTTTATTTTTATTATTGCATTATAGAAGCGTTTCTTTATCATTTCTGTAATATTTATCTTTCGAAACTACCACAGGTTTTTAACATTCAAATTAAATTACTGACTTATTTATTTTAAAAAAATACCTTTATTCTGCACACTCACTAAAAGTGAAAGTTACTTAAATTGTTATTATAAAGACTAAAGTCTTTATGATAACAATTTATATAACTTAACACTAAAAAAAATTCACCTAAAAGAAGTAATTTTGAATGAAGCTGCTTAACCTGCATGCTGTTTGTAAAGATTGTACATTATACATTTCGCTTGATGAGAATGACATTGTTTTTCTCCCCTATCTTCAAAGAATGCTTATAAAACAATCATAATTTTTTTATTTACACAAATAATTACACATTTACATATACGTTCCGATTAATTTTCAAAAGGCTAAAACTGGATTAAATGTGAAATAGTGTTCGGAAAATTTCTGTTTTAATATATAAGTTATGTACTATATCTCGATAAAAGATCAAACTTGATGTATAAAAATTTTTATTCTGTGCACTGTACCCTTGAAGCATTTTATTAAATTAAAACATTAATTTTTTAAATGGAACTTTTCTTAATACCAATGTAAAAGTAATATGGAAGTTTAAATATTAGCACCATTCAATTGAGCATATAGTTTAACCAAAACCACAGGCGTTGACGAGTGAAGACCTTTACATATAAAACTTTTTGTTTCCTTACAATAGACCATATTATCCAAATGATTATGGTCTCAACTTAAATTGATCGTTGGTTTGAGGTTCATTTATTTAAAACCACCGAATGATGGACATGATAAATCTGTAGAAGATGAAAGTTTCCAAATTAAGGGTTTGTTCATGTTTAGAAAGTAAAGTGCCAGCTCAGATTATTAAGTATGATCATGGTTTTGAGAATTTTGTTAATTCAACAGAAGAGTATATCATTTAATTTGATATTAAAAGAGTAACTACAAATACCATAGTGTCTCTGAACAATATTTTGCATCACACTGGGTGAGGGGGGGGGTCTTGTTACGCCCAATCATTTAAAATGAGGAGGGTGATAAAAAATACTATTTTTACATATTAAAAAAATTAATAAAACTATTAACACTAAAAAAATTAATACTTAAAATTAATTTTTATGCTAAACTAAAAAAATTAATAAAACTATTAATACTTAAAATTAATTTTTAAATATTTAATCAAATTAAAAAATTAATACTTAACTATTTAAAAATACTAAATTTATTATTCATATACAGTACACTATTATAACATTAATCATATCAAAATACTGTATAACTAGCATAACCATAGATGAAATAACAAGGAGGTAAAAACTTTGTTGCATGTAAATAATGAATGTTAATAAAGAGTTCAGACTCTTTAGTCTTAAAAAAAATTTTGTTGAAAGTGTAGAAATAAGATCAGATATTCTAAAATTTAAAACCTTAATTTCAATAAAAAGAAACATGAAGGAATATCACTTTTTATTAGAAGTTCAAGATCGTAAGGGCATTAATGGGTAGCAATGATACATTGAACGTTCAAGTCAGTAATTGATAAATCCTATCCTGATGACTATGCATGCTTGTATACATCTACTAATTTAATGAATTACGAAGATTCCTTATGTCATCCTGCAATACATTCTTACTTGGCATTTTTCACTTATTGTTCCAGATCTACAATAGATCGAAGTGTTCGCATATGGAGGCCTACCATATCCCGTGCATGTTCAATTCGCTGGAGGTTTGTTGACCTTGCTTTGCAAAGAAGGGTATCAAAACACTGAAATAATTCAGAAATATGAGAGCCATATGGGGTATGAAATTATCTTGCTGGAAAATGTCTCCAGGATAACTCGACATGAAAGGCAACTTAAGTTTACTAAGGGTGATCTGCTATCATAGGAAATAAATCCCATACTATCACAACAGGAGTTACGGCTGTTTGCCTCCGCGGAACAAAATATGTTTGGGAACATTGGCTCGATCTTCTCTACGTATGAATACTATAGTCATCTGGTCTAAGACTGAAGCGGTATTCGTCATTGATGTTGCCAGGCCGCTAGTTACTATGGTAATTGGTTGTCTACTCCAAATAACTTTGTCGATAAAGGATTAAAAGGGAAGCTTGAGCGTAACATTTTCTCAGAAAAGGGCTGAAAAAAAATAGTTACCACGGATGGAAGAATCTGTAGCAAATTATCTAGAGGACTGGCGAAGTGTAATTCTGGCATGTCACATTACCAGCACATCTTATCTCACATACGTGTACCTTAGGCATCCATATCCTTGTTTAGATGCTTACCTTGCAAAACAATTGCTTCCAGCTCTTTTGTATAGTTGTGTTCGTAAGACCCAAGTGACTCATATGCTGAACCGTTTCACACATTCTTATTTGGCCATCGTTTAAAGGATAATTTAATAATCATTAGCCACAAAAATTTAATTATTTGCAGTCAAGGCATAAAAAATGTACGTTACGAAATTTAAAAATAATAGTCTTTTGAGCGTTTAAATTGATAAATTACTTACCATAAATAATTTATTTAAGTAATTGGTCTTTATAACAAAACCTGTTGTGTTAGGTATTAAATCTGCCATGTAAATTATATGTTCTGCTATTCTTACCCATTCTCATGGGTGCAAAAAAAAAAATTATATCTTTAATCCGTCAGTATTTTGTAAATAAATTTACTTTTATTTAAAGAATTATTAAGATTAATTAAAAAATGCTATTACATAATTATATGTATCTATTAAAATTAATATGTTCAATAGAGAACGCATACTAAACTTGGTTTAGCTGTTTCAGTAAAAAAAAAATTAATCATTTTTTAGAATTAAATATTAAATCAGATTGAATCAATTATAATACACTTTTTCATTACAATTAAGATTAAACTTCTTATCCTAGTATTTAAATACATTATTATTTTTTTTATATAAAATAAGACTATGACTTCTATGGTTAGTTTATTTCATCATATAAATAACCTTCAAACAAAGGCTGAAGAGCTTGTAGTTATACACAAATTGCATATAAAAATTGTTATCAAACTAAAAACAAAACAATTTTAGACAATGCTTGATTAAAAAGTTTTAGACAAAGTTTCATTCTATGCTTTTCTCAGATTATATATAGCTTCATCTTAAAAATGGGTCTTAAAGAAATTAAGTTTCAAAAGATTGTTAAAAAACTTATGATATAAATTTTAATTTAGTGCAGGAGTACACTTAGAAGCAATTTGAACAATACGAAATGTTGCAAAAAGTGTTAGAACACAAACAAAGAATCATCACTGAAAAAAATATTCATTATATTCAGACCTCGTACAAAATGAAATCGTGTCCTGAAATTCATGAAAATTAAAGCAATGTTATTGAATAACTAAAATTCAATAACTCATTCTGAAATTTTGAGTATTATATAAAAGTTCTCGCATCGGACAAGTTGAGACAAAAGCGAAAGAGTTTATCAAGGGCGTATCTTTCCACCTATTAGTTGAAGGAATGATGCCACGCGAGGATTAGCATTTTTTCTTCCGATTAGTTTGAAGGGACGATATAATAACAGTAACTGGCATATTAGGCTAGAGAGTATGCTGTGGAGTAACCACGGAATTAAAAAAAAAAAATACATTATTGTTTGGGTTGAGGAAAACGATAGAAATCAGACGCTGCTGTTGTTTTGTTTGGAAAAGCGAAAATGGGGGAAAAACAAAACATGCAAAATGAGCTCGCGTCTTTACAACTTTATGGAAATTCCAAACGCTGCTGTTTTGTTTGGCAGAGTAGAAATGAGGGTGATAACAAAACATGCGAATGAGCTAGTGTGTTTACTACTTTGGGGAAATTCCTAACGTTTCTTTGTCTTGGCACCATGCTAAACCACGTAGATGTCGTCTAGTTAAGCAGTACCTTTTACAATATAACTCTAAAGCCGAATAGCACAAGTTACACAACTGCTTCTCCTTGGTGCATCTCTCGTCTTTACTTTCAAAATGCCAAGGCAAATGAAATTTTCTAAACAGTGGCTTCAAAATAAAATTGATAATCAATCAATTAGTAAATGATGCGAAGCTTGTGAGGAATCTGCTCAACTTATTGCCGATAGTGCAACAGACAATTTAATGTCGCAAATATGGTTTATGCTTAAGTGATGTCTCTTTCAAAATAGTAGTTTCCCGGTCAGATATTTTTTGTGAATTCTAATGATGGCAAGTAAGCTGATTCAAGTAATTCCAGTGTACTTAAATTGAACATGAGTTGTTCAGAGTGGATACCAAGAACTTTGAATGAAAAGGTGTTAATTAGACTTATACTTTGCTGACAGCAATGAAGTGTAACTTCATCTGTTGGTGAACTCAGCAACGTTATTACCTATACTTTAATGACTCAGGCGTAGCTAACCACATAATATTTTCGAGTCAAAAGCCAGGTACAGGACTAAATTTAGCTTAGAGCCTTAGTTTAATAATAAAACATTTAAGGACTTTTTTTCAATCAAATCATTGTATAAAACTTTTATGAAATTTGCACAAAAACAAGAAAAATAACAGATGGATATATATAGAGAGAGAATATTGGTAAACAAAAATTTGAAAAAGTGTTGACTTTTTGCAGTGACTCTTTTTTCTACGGCATTGCAACTGCCGATATCATTTTAGAGAAGCTCGTTAGTTTTATCTCTAATAATAATTTAAATTTACATCGCCTTCTACAGTGCTCCATTAATGGACCTAATGTCAATTTATACCAAAAGAAGCTGATTTGCATTTAGCTACTAAACGCCAAATTAACTTTATAGACATTTGAACTTGCAAATGTTGAATACGTGAATTTTGTTTTCCACCTGCGAGAAGGGAAGACCATCACGAATTACATTTCCTTGAATATGTTAGCGATCATTTGTTTGTGACATATTGAGAACAAGGGCTTAGTCTGGGTCCAGCATGTGAAAGAAGACTTGAACAACATGATGTCTTATAGAAATAATTTTAGAATTTTTACCAAATCAAATTTCAAATCCAGTGGCAGGTACAAGAGCATTTGCAACTTTTTTAAAAATTGATAATCTACTGTACCTTAATATTGTTGTTTTCACGGCCAATATTTTCACAACCTATCTGACCATCTTTCGAAAGGGGACTTCTTTCGTTCATATACTTTATGGGAAGCAAAAATGAACTCTTAAGAAATTTTATGTTTAAGTTTGTGAAACCAGAACTAATTGGCCAAAAGAAACGATTGTCTCTGTCAAATATTAAGTGTAAAAAACAGACAACTGGATTTGATGTTGGTTCTGCAGTTTCAAAGAATAAGTACACTGACAATAAAGACTTTCTGCATGATATCCGTAGCTATTACATTAAAACAACAGAATGTCTACAACAAAAATTATCCTTTTCCAACCCATTACTGGTAGATATAAAATATGTATCACAAAATTTTCAAAAGACATAAAAAGCTAATGATGCTCGCATTGGAGAACAAATGACTCAAGTCATCAAAAATAACAGGGGCTGCGACAATTTTAAATCCAAGTATGTAATGTTCATGTGCGAAGATTTCTCCAAAGAAATACGAGATTATAGAATGATTGGTCAGTTGTTGTGCAAATATTGGTCATCTGTTGCTAATTGGAAAGATATGGTCTTGGGGCAATGAAATACCGCATTTTAAGAAACTTGGTTAAATCATGTTTGAGTTTTTCTCATGAAAATTCGATTCCTGAAAGAGGGTTCTCTATCAATAACTGCATTGTTGCTGATACAAGGAGCTCTTTCTCTGAAGTTTACATTAAAGTTTTAAGAGTCTACAAAGACTACTTAAAAAATTACCAGTCTATATCACAAATTTTTGTTATGGAAGATATGATAAACTTCGTGAGAAAAGCACCTGATAGAATATTCTTCCTATATAGACAACAATAAATTGTAACAAGAGAAATGCTACTGAAAAGATAAAACTGGAATTGATAACTTCTTGAAAAAAAAAACGGCAAAACAAGATTGGATCGCTATTAACCCTATCTTCCAGTGAGGACATACTTAAAAGCCCCCATTTATTGCTGAATGAAGCAACAAAAAAATTTGAGAATGCTATTAAGAAAAATACATTTTCATTTATGATACAAAGAAAAGTCTCATTTTAAATCAATTATTTTGAATCATCTGCTAATATAAGCCACATTTATAAAAAAATTTTTATTTAAACATTATCTATACTACGGTCTTGGCAAAAAGTCTGACTAAATTGCGAAGTAGTTCTAGAAACCTGGAAAAAGGAATTTCCAGCTTTGAGCTAGTTGTTTTATTAACAACTTTGTGATATTCAGGCTTTGACTGTACTCTTTTTATAATAACATGATTTGTTTTGAGATATTTAATTGTTTGAAATTTGAGGAACTGAAGGAAGTTTTTTAATTATGGAATACAAAGTTAACTTTTTGATAACTAGGTTATGAATCAGAAGAAAAATCTTTAAATATTTGATAAAATCAATAAGGTTTCTTGTGCTTTTTTACTAACATTTAAAAATAATTTTAAATTGGGTGCAAACTAAGGAAAGTTATTGTTTAAATAAATTAAAGAGTAAAATTATACTTCGATCTGTAGTTTTGTGAGTTTTCTTGTTTATACATTATATTATGTTCTATTTCTATTAAATATGAACCAACTAGAGAAACCCATGAAAAGACCCTTGTTTTCTTGCAAAAAAAAAGTTATATTATCGTTGCTTTTCATAGTAAAAAATAATTCAAAACAAAAGGTAAATGAAAAGCTTGCTCATTGTATATCAGTAAAAACAAAATTGTAATTAAATAATTGTTAAAATACATATATTAAAAATATATATAGTCTCTTAATTTTCTTTTTATCGTTAACTACTGGTTTTAAACACAAAATAATCTTCGTATTATTCGTGAAATATTGTCCTGAAATTTTATTCAGGTCCTGTACGATGTTTGATATTCTAGTATTAATTTCTAACTTAAGATAAAGAGGTTATAGCAGCCACATGGAAAGTTTCCTTGAACATGAATTACGGTATATGGGAGAGCACAGCTTGTCCTGATCTCTGATAAGGGTGGCAGGCCTTTTTTCACTAAAGAGCAACGGAACATTTTTTTGTTTCAAATATCACTCTGCATGTATAGCAGAATTACCGCATTTAAGCGGCATTACAATTCTAAAAATATAATAAACTAACTAACTTTTAACTAAAACGCAAATTCTCTGCAATCATTTCTGTCTCAGAAAAAACACCACGTGCAATTAACAACTATCATATTTTTTATTTTTATAACCAAGATAGGAAGTAGTGTTGATAGGCAGACTGGATTCATCTGCAGACTAATTAGTGCCAAAAGGTTTACTCGATGATAGCTATAAAGCTTTAAAAAAAAAAATTAATGTCTTGGAAACATAGTTTCTAAAATTTATATTATCAGATATAGTTCATACATATGTATTATACATTAATATTTACACATTTCATTTATATATAATATGAGTCTTGTATTAAAATATATATTTTCTTTTTATAAGTTGTGACTCATCCTCATTGTTCGGCACGGGATTTGGCCATCCCATGAGTAGTCTACACTCATGGATGAAAGTGATGGGGCAGCTTCTGTTGTGATGAGTACCCGCAGGTAGAGTCTGACTTGGCTCCGAGTCGCTGATGGCGCTTTTGCCCTTTGGTACCACAAGCTTCAGGTTCGAATCCCTGTCAGTGGCATGGAGGTTTCTTAGTGGTTCGAATCCACGTTAAATTGTAGGCCTGGTCTAATTAGCCTAAAGTGTGCACAAAATGACCGTAGAGAGGCAAATAAAAAACCAAAATCGAGTCGCTGAATAAGGGCAGTGCCTTCCGAGAGAACTTTTGAGGGAACAGCCCCGAATTTGAGTATCGTATAGGAGGAAAAAACCGGAAAACTTCCACCAGGCAGTCCACTAACAAGGCAAGATGCTGAACATCACAAATGACATCGAAGCTCTTCGTTTTTGAAACAGTGTCTACAACAATGCTGCCACCGGATTGAACCTCAGTCATAATGCTTACCAGCGGCACACATTACCACTGAGCCAGTTGAGTTGGCCTCATATTAATTTAAAATACACATTGAAATGCCACATATTTTATAATAAAAATTAAGAAAACAAGTACAAATGTCTTTACATAAAAGATTTAAATCATCATCATTGGCGCAACAGCCCCATGGTGAGCTAAATCCGTCTGCCTACTGGCAGATTTCGTGACAGGAGATGTTTTTCTTTTTTACAGGTTAGGTTGTCAGCCCTACGCCCAAATGTCTGCAGTCATATTAGACCGGCACCTATGGTTTAAAGTGGATTCCAACCACTGCAAACATCCATGGCACCACCGCGATTCGAAAACGAAATCTGTGGCACCGAGCACCAGACCGCTAGTCACTCGGCTATCAGGCCCAAAAGATTTAAATAGCCCTAATTTAAACAAAAAATATGGCAGGATAATTTTAATTAAAGAAACCAAATGGGATGGACATTTTTTTACGAGTGGGGTTGTCAGCCCAACGCTCTGCAGTCATATTAGACCTTGATCTATGGTTTAAAGTGGATTCCGAACCACTGCAAACATCCATGGCACCACCGGGACTCGAACCCGAAAACTGGGGCCCCGAGCACCAGAACACTAGTCACTCTGTTATCAGGCCCCAAAAAGATTAAAATAGTCCCTAATTTAAACAAAGTAGGCAAAGATCAGTTTAATTAAAGAAAACCAAATGGGGTTTAAGTTTCCAATACGTATTCCTCAAACTATAAATTCGAAGCTTGCCAAACCATATATCTTCTGCTTCATTATATCGCAGCCGATTTTACTTCTCTTATGCATTCACTGTTTAAAACATTAGCATTCAGTTCATTTCCTGAGTACATAGATTTCTGTAATGCCCCTTAAGATAACATTTCCCTCCGTCCTAAGTTACTGGTTTATGTTACTGTGATTCTATTGACACTTTAGGAAAATGATTGTTAATGAATTCTGATCATTTTCATTACATCGAGATCCTTTGAGTGTACCGTAATCAGCCGTTACTCAACTTCATTTGGATACAATTAATACATATTCAAGTGCCAAAAGCATTTCCATTCATTCGCCTCCCTCGTCTTGGCTACGGACAATGGTAAAAGTGGGTAATCTAGTCATGTATATTTATGCATTAAAGCTCAAAAGAAAATCTCAGCTGACTTCAGTAACAGTTTTTTTTTTTTTTAATACACCGAAATCCCAGACTTTCTAGTTTCTAGAGCAAATTTTTATAGATATTATGCAAATTCGGTTTGGCTCGTTTCCAAATAAAAGTACTTCTACTAGAGGTTTGGTCATACCATTTTCATTTCGCTATCCTATTTATTAAAAGACGTATGCAGGAATAAGTGCTTTATTGTCAATATCTTGTTAAAAAAATTCTCCATATTTTTAGATCAAAAGATTCTCCTCTTAAGAGTTCTTTTTATATGCCAAAACATTTCAGTTAACTCCATTCAAAGTTCACAGTTTCAGTATTCAGAAAGTATCCTTAGCTTTTCAATGCTGCTTTTAAAAGTAGAAAGACTTTTCTAAATACTAATGCGAACTGCATTTTTAGAAAAATCAAGAAAGCACCCACCAAGACAATAGCGAGTATTACTAACTAATGGCCCGTTTGTTTAGTGGTATTAGTGAGGGGCCTGATGGCCGAGTGTCTAGCGCTCAGTACCACAGGTTTCGGGTTCGAATCCCGGCGGTGCCATGGATGTTTGTAGTGGTTCGGAATCCACTTTAAGCCGTAGATCCCGGTCTCATAAAGCTGTATAGCGTCTGAGAGCCCAATCAGACTTCTTCTCACCCACATCATTCCAAAACTGTAAAGGGACAACTCAGCTCTAGGCACAGTGATGTGGTGTAGTAGGTGTAGTAGTAGTAGTAGTAGTGGTATTAGTGAAAAGGGGTGCTAACCCCTAATTTCTGCTTACGTCTGCGATTTTAGTGATAGCATTTAAATGAAGTATGTTTTCTGATATTATGAAATATTATCTATTATCTCTGGTTAGCTCTAACTAAAATCTAATAGTTAGCTCTTGTAGAAGATTTAAAAGCATTTTTCAATATGTATTAGACATAAAACATATTAGATAAGAACAAATAGTATAAATTATTAATTTCATAAAAAATTAATTCAAATAAAAATCTGAGTTATTAATTTCATATAAGTTAATTCTATTGAGATATTCAAAATTATTACGGAGATTTCAAAAAAAAATTCTGTCTCTTTCTCTTGATTTTTATCAAACGCACATGAAAAATCCTTTTGTATTGAACTCATAATGCTCCATATCAGACTTTTAGTCAATCTGCATTATTCAATTTAAAAATAATATTTTCCTATAAAGTAGCATTTTACAATTAGGATAAGGCTTATGATTAGAATCTTTAGCTGTGAATCGGAGTAGAGAATGAAGAGTGATTTTATAGCTTAATTTTTATAAGTAATTTTATCTTTAATATTATAGTAAGCAATGCAATTAGCATTAATTTTTGTATAGGCATAAACAATTCATAAAACACTTTCGAGGTAAATGTTAGGAATATATTTTCTTTTAAAGTTGGAAATTGCTTGTGAAGAGAATTGGCCAGGGTCAATTACTGAAAATTCGTTCAAACATAGTATTAGGCAATAAACTGATAGAGTTCTTAAAACGATATAAGGTTTTTTCTTCAATCAGGAGACAAAAAGCATGTAACATAGAAACTTAACGGAGAAATTTTAAAAACACAGAAAAAAAAAAACGCAGAAATTTCGTCAACTAAACATTTTTATCATTGTATATTTATTTTTTCATTGTATATATCTTCGTTTTAGAATTCATTGTGTATATATTCGTTTAGGAATTTTAGAAATATGGGGTTTAGTAATTCAGGTTTACACAGCATGCATTGTTTAAAATAGTTTTCTAAAATTTGGTATTGTAGTTAATTCTATTATGACATTTAATTAATTAAATGCTGTTTTACTTATCAAACTTTTTGTATATTGAAGAATAAATACTTTTATTCAGTTTCAACGAGTGTCATCTAAATCTTGTCAATTCTAAATCAGGATATTTCATTCAAATAATATATCACGAAACACATAACAAATAACGATACACCTTAAAAACAAAAATGTCATCTAACTATTCCGTTTATTTACTATAGAATGGAACTAACACCTTTGTTTAATTTTTGCAAAGATAAACAAACTTCTCCGCATTTCTTAATTAGTTCGCATTATTCAAATCAAAAACAGCCTTAACGAAGCACATTAAAGGCAAACTATTTATGAGTGTACCTATTCATATCTTCTTCAAAACGGATTGAAACATAAACACCTTTACACCAACTTCCATCAGAAAAATAAACACGCAAAATGTTTTCAAATCGGACTATTTTACTCAAACAACCTCTCACAAAACCGCTTTTAAAACTTTTCAAAAGTTTAACCTTTTGTTTCCATGCAGTCTTCCAATCAAATGAATCAGGGAATTGACTCAGGTAATGAATTTCCAGTTCGTTTAACCCGTTGTGAGGATGCTTTTGGCTGAGTCATATTTGCATGAGACATGGGACACGCCTTCTGATCTTCAATACGGATCACACAAAATAATCTACTGATTGATGTCATGGTAGGTCCTCTGCAGATGAAATGAATGTAGGCAGCTTCATTGCACACCACGCCTGCTTGGCCTCACTTCATGGGCAGATGTTGAATCTTTTTCGACGGTTCGATTGTGATTTTTGACGCGAGATTTGTTCCGGGGAGAAATTGGCTCCTTTAAAACCTTCCGCAAGTTGATTTCTGAAATTACTGGTGTATTCAGATTTATCCATGCGATTTTAAATAGCTTTAGTTTATGGGGAAAAAATTTTAATGTTTACTCTTTTGATCAAGTATAATGAAAAAGCTACGGTGTGCCATCTGCTTATTACAGCGTAAAAGAGAGTTATGTTGGAAAGTTTCGATATTGTGGAGTAATAGCTATGATGTTTTGATGGTGCCTAATTAACATTATTTCAAAATCATAAAATCGTTGCTTTGTTAGCAAGGAATTGAAATTTGTTCTTGAAGTTGAATTTGCAGTATGGATTTAATTAAAAAAATAAAATAAACTATTCTGAATAAAATCATATATTTAAACTATTCTCAAAATTCGTAGCGCGTTTTTAAACCTCATTTTCAGTTGTTTTAAGAAAAAGGTAAACAGTTAAATATCATAGAATTAAAGTTTAGAATTTTAGGAATATAGGGTTTAGTAATTCAGGTTTACACAATATGCATTGTTAAAATTAGTTTTCTAAAATTTGGTAATGTAGTTAATTCTATTTTGACATTTAATCAATTAAATGCTGTTTTACTTTTGGTTTTTTTTTACTCGTTTAATCTTTTGTGGTTTTTAATTTTCACCAATAATTTAATATAACGAATCTATTGTCTATGTTTTTTACAAAGGTATTTACAACACGATTTAAATCGCTAGCAGTGTTTTGAGAAAAATAAATGTAATGATAATTTTAAAAACAATAAGGAAATAATGAAAGAGAAAAAAATATAATATTACCAGACTCAGTTCCATGTTTTAACTTGTTATTAACTCAAAATTGTTTTTTTATCCCCCGATTAGGCTAATTTATCAATTGGAGATTTAACATCATTTTTTAAATATTCATATGAATCATATTTATGTCGAATTAAAATATAAACCGATTAACATTCATAATATTAAGAATTAAAATTAACCTTCCAGTCAAAATTTATTTTTTAAAATCAAATGAAAAATTAATTTAATTTTAATTTGTTTATACTTTTTTATAATAATGACCGTGAATAAATCACATGCAAAAGAAAATGAAACCAAATAACGATGTTATACCAAGATGTAAATGTTATGCATCATTATAAATATCAAGATATTTTTATTAGGATCAAATTAGAATACATGAAGTCAAATCAAAAGCTTATGCATATTTATACCAGATATATTACACATAAATATTTGGCTCTGTAAAAATAAAACATATCTCCCTCAATATATCAATAAAAACATCTCATCTTACGGTGACAATGAGACAACATGTATAAGTGTCTTGCATTGACAAGGAGCTGCTCCCATATGATAAGCAAATTCAGGGCTGTAAATACTGGTAAACTGTAGTTAGCTTTGAAAATCTTCTAGGGGGACAATAACTGCCTCTATCTGTCAAAGACTCTTTGTAATACTCCTTTAAACATGGTGTTTCTCGTGTATATCAAAAATCATTTAAAAGAAGAAGGTTGTTGGTTCTAAATCTAATATAGCTCTAGTTTTATTTTTTTCCCTCATTTCACCTGATGCAAGCCAACCTGCCTGAAAAGATTCGTTTGATGGTACAGAACACAAATGTAGCGCACCAGAGTTGACCCCATATTGGAACCATCAAAAAAATTTCAAGGTTATCTATACCAAGCTTGCAAATCAGTAAATGCTCTCACAATTTATTTAAACACATCATTTACTTTCTGTCTTGGTAGAACGAAACTAAAATGTTTGAGAAGTGAAAAATGGTTGCTAAGATTCAATTTTACGAAATATTAATCAGCCTCAAAAAAAAAAAAAAATATGAATTCATTTCGGATTATATTAACTTATAAATTTAAAGACAACATCTTAATAAATGAACAGAAGGTTAAAATAAAGTTTTTAAATAAATTAAAACAGATAAATACAGAAAATTATAGTCTATATTGAAATTTTTTTTATTTTTCATAACAGTTATGTAATGAATTAGTAGCTTCATTGATAGCTATTAGAACTATACTAAATCAGTCTACTATAATATTCAAATCACTAAAAATACTAGAAGTAAACATATAAAATTATTTGACAAAACCAGAATTCATAGTCACGAAATGCCCTGATATATAACTTCACATTCCAAAACAAAGCTTTACCAAAACTATTACAGTCATATATATAATCTAGTCAAAAAAAGAAAATGCCAGTCTAAAATAAAAAAAAATGTTATTAATGATATCTTATTCCTAAAATAGTAAACAATGTTCCAAACAGAAGCAAGCAAAAAAAAAGAAAAAAGTCTGATAAAAACACGCAGGTTGTTTAAAATAATTCTTTTTCAATTTATAATAAATCTTCGATTAGTTGTTTACTTTTATTTTGAAACACAGGACATTGTTCGTTGAAAATGTGTTTCACAATGCCACAAATTAATAAAATTTTATTACTCTAGGTGAATATATCAACGTAAAAAAATATTTAATATTTTTAAAGAAAAAAAAATTTTACTTCAAAAAAAAAAAAAAAAAAAAAAAAAAAAAAAAAAAGATCGTTGAATGGAAAAAATTTTTCGAAAATAATGGAAAAAAAATGTATTATTATTACTAGTAAAAGGATCAAAAATAGAAAATTTTGAATGAATTTATTGAACTAAATAAACAATTAAGATTATTAAGTTAATAAGCTATGAATGCTTAAACCTTTTATCAGTAAAACAAAGAACTTCATTTCTTTATTTAATAATAATTTGATTTGCATATTAGCACATACATACTTTGGTTCTGAATTGATATGTAATGTAAGTTTAAACGATAAAAAAATGTAGGTTTTTATAGCAAAATAAAATTTCCAGAAAATGGGATGAACAATAACATATAATTTGCAATTTTCTTTTATTATTTTACTGAATCGATTATCTTTTTTCAATTCCTACTATTAGTTCACACTCTCCCTATATATATATTTATGTATCTTGTTCAAATTTTCAATTGTTAATCAAATACTTTTTATTCATCCACTCAAGTTCAAATACATTTTTTAAACTTGTAAGTGGATGACACTTGATGTTACTACAGTTTTTCAAATATTAATTCATTAATTAAATTTAATTAATTAATTTTAGATTTATATGGGAGAAAAATTTTTTTGCTTTAAGTAGACGTTTTATCCAAATATTTATAATAATTGTAATTATTTCATAAGAAAGTAACTAAAACAAAACTTGTCTTTGTTGGCCTAAGTAGGAATTGACTTAAAATATTTTTTTTTTTTATATTACTTGTTTCCCGTAAAATTGATACCTAAAAGTACTACAATGATACCCAATTATTGATCCAT
Organism: Caerostris extrusa; assembly: GCA_021605095.1. Taxonomy (NCBI): domain Eukaryota; kingdom Metazoa; phylum Arthropoda; class Arachnida; order Araneae; family Araneidae; genus Caerostris; species Caerostris extrusa. The sequence continues at coordinate 138,464 of BPLR01021572.1, forward strand.
TATTTTACAAGTGGCCGAATATTCGAATCAGCTGGTGGCATGCGTTGCAATTTATTAAATCGAATTTATAAATAATATACATTAACTGCTAAATTTCTTAAGGCATGAATTTGAATAAATTATTAATAAGACGCATTCTTTCGATATCAAAATGCTGAATGGCAATTTATTGTATTATATTTATTTCTAGATATGGACGAAAATAACCTACATTTAATTAATTTTTTTAACCACTTCATTGATGTAGTTTAATAAATTATCCTTTGATAACTGAGATGGTAAGATTCGAGGACGAAAAATAAAGTTTCCTTTATGGACGGACTAAAAGCCTTGTCATACGAGCTTATTTTATTACGTACAGTATCGGCAAACTGCCATTATCACTAAAAATAATAAGTTTATGACATTATGGACAAGGAGTTTCATCTTTCGTGTTTATTTGCAATATACTTTCTCATGCCATATCTGTGGAACCAATGAAACATGAGTGTCGTCCACTCAGTTCCCGCTGAGTTATGAACAATATATTATTATTTGAGCAACAATGGCCATTGGCTTGATTCTGTACGTGGCGAAATTAGCGTGTATATTAAGACCTTATGGGCATTTAAAAGCTTGACTAACGCTCTAGTTCTCGGTGGCGGCCTGTTGGCCAAGTGGCTAGTGCGCTGACCTTTGGTATCACAGGCCCAGATTCAAATCATGGCGGTAGCAAGGATGTTTGTTAGTGGTTCGAATCCACTTTAAACTGCAGGTCCCGGTCTTTTTAGCCTTCGTGCGCATAAGATGACGGTAGAGCTACAAACCAAACCAAACCTGGCGTTCGGGGACACAGGTTTCGGGTTCGAGTCCCAGCGGTGCCGTGGATGTTTGTAGTGGTTCGGAATCCACTTTAAACCGTTAATATGACTCCACTTTTTAAACCGTTAATATACGGTTTAATATGACCGCAGAGAGTTGGGAGTAGGGTTGACAACCCTACCCGTAAAAAAAAAACATCTCATGTTTCGAAATCTGCCAGTAGGCAGACGGCCTTGGCCCACTATGTGGCTGCTGCTCCAATGAAGAAGGTTAAAAGCGTTTCAGTGACCATTTTGCCTTCATCAATTTGACTGTACTGATGTTTCCTATATTTTCCTAGTTTATTTCATATGCACATTCTGGTTAGCAACTCTATGTAGACGTCCAAGATAACGCTTAAACTTCTATGAATTTATATAGTCGAAGATCTATGTCAAGTATCAATAAAAAAAAAAATCCGATATTGTACTACTTGTAGAGCCTATCTCAAAACATGATGGAAAGAAAAACTGATCTACCCAGTAGGTTTCGAACCCTGTTGGCTAACATCATGCCATCAAAGAGTCAGTATATTGAATGTAATATAGTATTTCAATTTCCATCCATCTCTTATTATTTTTAAGTTTTTCTCCTCGCATACATAAGAATATCCATTTCTATTCAATATTTAACTTTAATGTTTAATTCAAGAAAAGAAAATAAAGTTTATAAAATGATGCGACCTTTTATTTCTATAGAAGGAAAAAAATGTAAGCAAAAAGATTATTATGTTTTAAAAAATCAGAAAAGTTCTCATTCAGAAAATATTTATCCCACAATTAAGATCTGAATGGCAAATTTAAGATATAATATAAAAACCCTATTAACACATTTAAGACGGTATTCAGTGAAAAGTATATAGCCTGAATTCCCCATATTTTTTGTAAATAAGTGTAATAATTTGTGATAATTTTGTAATATTTTTAAGTAGTTAATATGTTTCGTAACGGTTGGCATCTTTGCAAATGACGTGAATTTCCGTCTTCGAAAGTTGAAAAATAAAAGACTGGAATTCATGTCTACCGTCTTCAAAGTGTTGTGAATATTTTATTTCTGAATATTATAGAAAATATCATCATCTACCATGAAATAATTCTCAAATGACTGCTTGTAAATTTATTTAGAATTCGATGCTGAAGTTCAATTGCAAGTAGCATTTCAGTTGATCTAACTTTTTGTATAATTTTAATAATCGATTACGAAGCAAATCATAAGAAAAAAAAAAATGAAAATAACCTAAAAATAATCAACATGCACACAAAAAAAAAAAAAAAGTTATTGAAATGAAAATCATTTTCAAGGAATTTGAAAATAACTTGATTGAATAACAATGCACTATCTCAGTAGCTTACTGCTAAAGATCATAACAATATTGATTTTGTAAATGTAAGTAATAAAAAATAATTTAGAAAAAGTGATATAACTAGCATCTGTCTTTTTAAGGAAAGGGGGTTTTTTCGAATAAAGGATTTTTTAAACCCAAAATTGAGGTTATTCGCCAATAAAAAGACAGATATGTAGCAGATTTAACGTTACTTATGAACTCCACGGGTGCATCAACATTGCACTATAGTAACTTGCAACGAATATTTGAGGTTGGTATTTGGGATGGATTCGAAACCTCCTTCTTCCTTGAATTCAAAGGGGGATTTTCATGCTTATGCAGTTTCATGTCTATTTCCGGCACGAAATGAGAGAGGAAACTATCAACTCGACTTCACTTGTCGAATTTCGAACTGTGTTTCCCCTTTTCTGAAAATCAATCAGACCAATATAGATGTCGCAACATTGTTTTCTTTTTGAACTGAATTGCTTCAAATCCTACTTCCAAAAAGGTATAATCTAATGAAAATTATAGTTTGCGTTTAACTCAACATTTATAATTTTATTTGCTTTACACCATTGTATCACTCGTACTATCGTTGTACCCAATGTAAGTATATCATAAACTTGAGTGTTACACTGGGTACATATATCGATGATGCATGAATGGGAGACATTGCTTTTCTTGAGAACTTTTAGAGGTAATTGCCTTGCATTTGTGCGTCGTAACGAAAAAAATTCGGAAATACCCTACTAAGCAGCCCAATCATCTTTGTGAGATGTTCATACATGATATCTAAATCGCAATCGAATCTCCTCGTTTTTTGAAAAAGTAATGACTATATTGGATGCAGTCAGTGAATTTTAACCGAATTTTCCTACACGCTAGCTCTGCACGTTACTGTTTTATGAGTTTGGAAAATTTTTCTCTTGGTAGACTATTTTTAATATAAATTATTTAAAAATTGAGAAAAAAAACAATATTTCTCACAGCTAGTATTCTACATTTTCATTGAAATAAAATAAAACCACGTGTCTTTCTTTTCAATCGATGATTCTTAACCTTTATAGTTGCACGTGAACTTCTCAGAATAAGTTTTTTAAACGTATCAAATAAAAGCTTAAATAAATCAGACATTTTACAAAGAAGGAGCTAGTGGCTACGCGGCCAAGGATCTCCGTAATAATCTACAATAACTAGTAAAATAAATCAGTTATTTTTTAAAAGTTAACAAAATACATGCAACAAGATATAGTAATGAACATGATTTGTTTTTGAAAAATTACTTAATAATAAATAACTATTACATATTTCGCTAACCTGCGCAGTCCAGAAATCGTCCTTATTAGTTCATTAATGAATGGCAACAGCCGAATTGTATCAGGGTGAATGAAAACAACTTCTATAGTGTTTGTGAATGTGAATTGAGATTCTTGAACTTGAATCAAGATTTGGAAATTGAACATTTTAAAGTAAGTAGAAATTTTAGACATATATATTTGGATATGTTTTTTTTTCTTTTTTTTTGTTTATTTCAGGTTCATATTACGTTTCCTATTTTGATATTTTTGTGCTTTCTACTTATAATGTTGGTCAACGATGTCTAGCGTTTTTTACTTATAGTGTTGTTTAACGATATTTAGCGTTTTTTCTAATTATTTTCAATATAAATTTATTATCTTTAATCAGTATATTTTGATGTTGTTGTGCATCCAAACTTCCAGACATTTAATGGTAGATATTGGGAAATATTTGCGATAATATCGTTAAAGATTATATATCTGATTGCGCTTTGTATGCTGATATGGATAAAGAAATACTTCACTGATCTTACATTAATTTTTATTCTACTGATTATTTAGTTTTAAAGTCTATCCAAGAAAAACATATTTATATGTATGCAGATACAAAATTTTACTTTTTATTCACTAAAATTCTTGCACATCTTGAGAATATTTAGGAACAGATGGAATGCAAACAAAATCGTGAAATAAAGTTTTTGCTCATTAGTCATACGTGACTGACTCATATTGTTCGTTAGATATATTAGAGTATGAATTGTAAATATAAATTTTAACATAAATGTTTTGCCTTCCTTCTCCATAAACCTATTTTTCGTATCAGTAATCTAGGTTCTTTACATATTGTCAAAGTAGTCGACTAACCATTGAAGTTATCCAGGTAGACGCTGGTGTAACAGGCTTGTATTTAACTCATAGTGAGTTTTAAGCTAAGTTTATTTATTAAAAATGTCTTTGAAAATTGCCATCGTTAATCTTTGCGAACTTTTTACCATTTAGAGGTTGGATCTTGACTACGGCTTAATTATAAGACAGTTTAGTTGCAAAATAGTTTGTACACAGCAGGACTGTGAACTAGCTGAGCCCTGCTGTTGCTGATTACCATAATTACTAAGTACTGATAAAAAGTAAAAGGTTGTTCTAGATATGCAACATTTCTTATGTGATATGACATTATCTGTTATTTCTATTGGTGGTTAGGTTTGGTTAGCCGTTCTACGGTCATTGTCTACACACTTTAGCCAATTAGACTGAGATCTGAAGTATAACGTTTCTATTGATGACTATAGCTGCAACTAATATTATTGTAATGTATTGAATATAGTCATAAGGTAACGTAGGTATAGTTAGAAATTAATGAAAATAAAAGTGATGTGAATTTTTCTTCTCCCACACTTACTAATTTGATGAAAAGAAAGAGTAGCAAAAGTGTCATCACAGATCTACACATCTTCCCTTGTAGTTGAAGATGCTTGAAATCTGCTGAATAACTTTATTAATGTCCACTGTTAATTTCAAATATCTCAATTTAATTAAGTAATAACAATTGAATTGTGCATTAAAACTGTAGTTTTACCAAGCCCACAAACTACATTATCTCCCTTTACTGATTCCCACTTATTCGAATTCTGCCGGTATTAAAGCAATCAGTGATATATGAATTGTTGCTCCCACACAATAGCCTTAACAATTGTTCAAGTGCTTTAATGAATAAGTATTGCTGTCGATATACATTATAAGAGCAATCATTAATAGTGCTGAACATATCTGTTGGTATGTAAATGTATTCCATATTGAGAAATATCTTCTATTTAATTTGTATACTTGTCATTGTTACATTATGACTTTGTTTAAAATCAGTTTCTATGAATTCCACTGAGTAAAAATAGAAACTATAGTCCAATGCATGTTTTACAATAGCATGCATAACTTTGTTTCACTGGACATCCACAGTTCAGTTTAAAACAAGCTTTTGTACATTGAATAACAATATGTCCAATATTTTACTTTAGTTATTAGATAGCCAAAGGTTGCACAGTTCTATTATTGAAAAATATATCCTTTTTAACTACAAGGGGCCAAAAAACACATTTTAGAGTTTATTATTATGCTTTTATTTAAGTTTATTCAACTATTTAACACTCTTGCATCTATCCATTAATAGACAATTTCTTTTTAATATAAAGTACATACTGCCAAAAACTTGTATTTTATTATTTGAAAAGGATATGCTTGTCTAATTTTAATAAAATATATCAAATGAATTGTCTGAGGAAACCCTCTGCTGCTGAGAAATGTAGAATCTGATTTAAATTTTAAATTTTAAATTTTTTCGTTGCTGATCAGAATTATCTAATCAGTTATAAACTTCTTTCTTTTAAAAAAAATATATCTTGTTGACATTTTAAATGCGAGATATTTTAATTTTGTGTATTCTCCCTTAAGTGTTAATGCGGAAAATTAAATTAAAACATAAGGCATTTTTACTGAAAAATGAAATAGATAGTATGGGCTTTTAAAATATTTATGTATTTTGTATCTTCAATTATCTTCTATTTTGACTGTACTAAAACCTTGCAATTATATATTTTTTCGCAATTGATTGTTTATGATTAAACTATTTTGAATTTTCGGTAGTTTTTTGCCAAACACCTTTTAAATATTTTTGTTATTTCGAAGTTGAATTTTTTGAAAGTTTGCAAGAGTTTTAATCCAACTTTTAATCAGCAATACTCTAAATTTGGGTTTTTCAAAATAAGAAGAGAAGCATGTTTTCTGTTTGATAAATATTCATTGTGTAAGTAATTGGTACTGCATAAATAAATGTAGATATTCTTTTCTGAAATATATTAGCATAAATTTGAAATCCTTAATATGCTGAAGTGTAATTAAACGTGTATTATGCGACTTTTTTGTTGGTACAAAAAAATAGAACAATGGAATTTATCTTTTCGTAATAAAATATGTTAATAAATATGATAAACTGTAACATTTTTCTGGACAAAAACATTAAGGAATATACACGTAATTGTAAATTTAAATCCCTTTGCTTAAAATTAATCTCAGCTATTTAAATATTTTTAAAAATGGAAGCAAAATTGCCTTAAATTGCAGCAAATTGTTTTATTTAAATATTTTCATAAACATCAGACGATATAAGTCTTGACATGATTATAAAAATTTATACTGCGAAAATTATTATAATTAGGCATATATTTATTTGGATGCCATGTAAATATATTTTAATAAGACCGCGTAATTCAGTCTATTTCAACATGTAACCAATTGGTATCTCTGAGAATCTCAAAATGGTATTCCTGTTCTTGCCAAGTGTTCTTTAACATATCGCCTGTAACAGTATACACATCATCTTTTTAACCTAGAATCCAGTACTTCAACGCCAGCAAATAGTGAGACAAATACTTTTTAACCTTGATATAGCCCTAAAAGAAAAATCAAGGGGAATAATATCAGGAGGACATGGTGTTGGCCAATCCCTTCCAGTTCACAGGCCCTGAAATTTCTCGTTTAGAACTCACGAACCAAGGAATCCCAGTGAGAAGGTGCACCATCTTGCTGATAAATAATCCATGATTGAAATTCTGTTAACGGATGAACAGTTCTAATAAATCTAAGTAAACGTTAGAGGGGATGTTTTTCAGTGAAGAAAACGAACCAATAACCTTGTTATGCATGAGACAGCACCAAACATTAACTTTAGGGTTGTCTCTCACTACCTGTACTTAAACATAAGGATTCTCTGATTCCCAGATACGGGCATTATGTTTATTTATCTTTCTGCAGACATAAAATGTTGATTCTTAAGATAACTTTGTACTCACGCCTTATAATAAGTATCGAGCAAATACCTACTGGATAAAAAAAAAATGAAAAACTTATATTTATCCTTCCTTCAAGTATAGGTAAACTTCTATTGTATTCATTAGTGCGATCACGTTTTAAACTAATACTTCCTCTTCGTTAATGGAGTATTAGAAAATTAAAATAGATTTAAAATATTTATAAATTATTTCATTGATGTTATACATGTATTTGGTTTTAAGGAGTGTCATTTGATTCAAGTGTCGTTCGAATCACTTTAATGCCGTAATCTAATTTTCTTAACATATTTATTAAATTCATATTTACGAGGGAAGAATTTTATGTTAAAATTTACAAATTTTCATCCGCAACATTAGTATCTGTTAACATTGTGGTGTAGAAGGATTTTTATATTGAGAAATCCGGTTGTTGTGAAATATAGAATGTATTGGAAAGCTCTATCTACGTAATTTGCTTTAAAATCTTACCTTTACCTTACTCTATTTCAGTAGGTATTTCAACTATTTCCCCCAAAACGTCACGATCCATTCTGAACGATACAAATAAAAATTAAAGGGTACTGTAACTTGCGTAACTGGAACTGAAATATCGAAACTCATTACTAGAAAATAGCCGTTTATCACATTCCTATTCCCCGCGAAGTCGATTACCGAGCGTAACTAGGGGTTGTCAAATGGGCTAAATGGAAATATAGATCACCCAGTCCACATTTAAATTCAAATGGTTTCGGATGTTTGCACATTTCCATGTCGAAGTAACGTAATAATATTACAGCCATAAGGGGATAAATTCTAGTCTAGAATGTTAAACGACCACTAAAAATCTAACTAGATTATATTTATGTAGTCTGATCTTATCATTAAATGATCCTCAAAATATCTCTAATAAGTCTGACTGCTTGGAATGGTTTCCGGCTCCAAATTAATGATTAAATAATTTGAAACTGTGTCTAATTGACAATTTTTGGTAAATCGATTCATTAATTCGAGCTCAAAATACAACCAAAAGTTTTTACTATGTATATAATGTAATTTCGAACATATCTAATAGATGGACTTTAAAACAAAATAACTTTTATTATTAAAATTTTATCAAATTTTTGTTTACCATAAGTATATTGTATTTATGCCATCAATTTGAAGTAAGACCATCAGCAAAACTTACTAAAGGAAAGAAATCACATAAAAACAAACTAATTTTTGACCTTAATTTTTTTTTTTTTTATATTTGAATAAAACAACTTGAACACCTCATTGTAATATTTTTAATTTGTAAAAGCAGGGCCTTTTCTTTATCCTTTCTACCGATGGCAATTGTGTGAAATCAAAATTTAGTAAATATTGACAATGTAAAATGATCTGAAGATGCCAAAAAAAAAAGAAAAAAAAAAAAAAAGAATTTGATTCTAACTTACTGTATGTTGGTTAAGAGTGTAATCTATCATAGTTTAAAAATAACCCTCAATGTTAAAAAATAACTCTAGTAAGTTTTAAAGTAGTAGTTTCTAGTAAGTTAAATATATAAAACGAGTAATTTCTATAAAATTAATCCCTGAAATCGTATGACGTTAAAATGAAAGTCATTCTCTATATGCATGGGATATTTAATAGTTCTACTACAAAATTCATTTCAAAAATTAGTCTCTGCCACATAATATACTTTTCTGTTTTCTTTATCGTTAATGCGAAGAAGTCTGTCTACCTTAACGATCGACAATTACCATTACCAATATCACATCTAGACGCACTTGCCAAAAAGTAAAAACCAGATTAATTTTTCAGACAACCGACTAATTTCCCTTTACGTCACTTATCCAAAACATCCTTCAATAATGATCCACACCAAACAATTACAAATTAACAAAACACACCTCCCCTTCCGTGGAAAGAAAAAGGAAAGGAAAGGAAAGGAAAAAAAAAAAAGTGTCCACATTCCCATCCCTCTAATACATATCGATTTAAATCTCAGACTCTAGGGCAGTTGATGGTGTTAGGGACCCAACATCCGTAGAAGATTGAGGCGGTGGCTCTTTTTCCCCTTATCACAATCTAATTAATATCATGGCCGGCATTTTCCCCATCTATCGCTAAATTTCTCTCTCTAAAGCGAATACTTATCAACTTAAAGCAGCGTGTAGCTGATGAGGAAAGAAACAAATGGGGGAAAGAATAAAAGAAAATAGAGACAGGGTTCATCGATTTTTTACATCATTAAGACTTTTCCTGGTCACTTCACTCTCCTTTGTCATTGGAAGGTAATTTGTCAGAATTGAAAGACCCTTTGATTTCCTCGCTCAATTAATTACCTCTCAAACAAATTCGACATTTTGGTCCTCCTTTCGTGACAAAAGAAACTACAATTTATTTTCGACTCGGATTTATGGATTAATGGACAGTGAGTAAACGGTGAATGAGCATTAACATTTTTTTTTTTAAAAGGCCGTCCAATGAGACAAGTGAAGCATTGAAACATTTTTTTTCTTCTGTCGTATCCTCGATATGTACAGCTAAATGCAGAAGAAGCCTTGTGGAGAAATTATCTTCAAGTAGTTTGTGGGTTTCTTCGTACCACCCGAGTGATTGCCATTGATTTTTGTTTTGGCCTTTTACTGAGCTTGGAGACGTGGATTAATCAGTCGTTTTAGCTCTGAGAAAGACGATTATCCTAAGCCTTTGGTCACATTTCTTTTGGTTGGTTGCGTTAAGTTACTTAATATTGTGTGATAAAGAATGCGTCATTGTGGTTTTTATAAGGATGGAATGATAAATTAGATAGTAATTATTTAATAGACGGGATAAAATGAATCAGAAATAACCAATATTTATTTCATTTATGAGTATCATAAATCATTTTTAAAGCAGTTAGACATCAGAAAAGGCATATTTTTAATATGTATGAGGAAACTGAATTAAATATGATTAAATCGTTTGAAAAGCTATAAAATGGTGACACTGATGAGCAAAAGTGAATTAAATATGATTAAATCATTTAAAAAGCTATAAATTTTTTACTGTAGATTAAAATATTTTGCAAACATTTTTCATGTAGGTAGTATAGGTCATGCATCTGAAAATATAAATTTTAAATAAAAACTTTCATATTTGCAAATTTGCTTCAGTATAAGCAACAACACATAATTTTTAATTAAGTTAAAATAACAGGTTTCCTGTTTTAATAATGTTTTGTACTTTTAGTTACTTGCATTCTTAAGTGGATCAATTCATAACTAAATTTACAAGTCCTTCCTGTTACGTTAAGGACAATAGCATAAATGATGTTAATGAAGGCGCAATGAATTTGCCATTTTCAGGTCAATAATAGAAAGATAATGAATCATGTTAATGCAAATTCAAACTTTAGTTTTTAAAACTAATCATGCATACCAATTTTAAGTGTCGCATTCATGCTACATGACAGATCAAAAGTATCTTGAGTAGTATTGTCAAAAGATGTATTAAAATTTTTTTTCAAATGATTGATAAATAATCTGTTGATTAAAAACAAACCATTTTCCTACTTTTTTTTCGCTTTTATTATTCTAATCACTGAAAAATTTTGCTACCAAAATTTTTATTTTGGATACTTGCTTTACTTTTCTCCACAATTCACACTGTACCTAGGGCTATGTAGCCCCTACCAGTTAAAAAGGTGGGTTAGAACATCTTGTTTGCCTCGTTATATTATATTTTTGGTATATTTCCATTTCCTGTATTTTCAAGACAGAGAGCAGGATTATTGTTGTAATTTTGTTAGTGATATCTAAAGCCCTGTTTTATTAATATCTTTTCACATTTTATTAAATTCCAATAAATAAAAATTTCACAATCACAATTTTTCCCCCATTTTCTTTAATTTTTGATACCAATATGTAAGGTAATACATCTTCATTCTCTGTTATAATATACTAAAAAAAAATTAAATAATTGACGAAAAAGTTACCACTAAAATTTATTAAAACATACATAAATATCTTAACTAGATAATTTTTTGTAGTTTTTGTTAGTTTGGCAGATATATATATATAACAATGATCAATCGCTGTTTCTAGCTGCTTCTGCGAGGTTAACGTCCGGAAGATAGAAAACAGAAAACCCGTAACTTCCCGTCTTCCTGATTCTTTGTTTTCGGTAGCTTTGAGGTTGTTTATGCTGCTGTGTGTTCCAATTTACCATGGGGAGATCGTTACCATGGTCAAATTTACGTTCGGGAGCGTAAATTGGACCTTTCCCTCCCACTTTCACCTTTTCCCCAGCGTCCGCGGTTTGCAGTGGGCGTTTCTGCAATCACGAATTGACCCCTCATGAATCTTTTCGTTATCTGATTGCTTTTAGGCTGCTACTGATTTCCGACCGGATATCGCTCTCTCAAGTCCGATTGTCGGTGTACAAAAAATAAGCCAAGAATGTTTTTGAAAACACTTCGGTTATTACTGGAAGTCTTTTCAAGTTAGTCATTTAGTTTACTTTCAAATTGTCGATTAGAGAGGGGAAAAAAACTGGTGGTAGTTGTACAAATTTTTTAATTTTCTGGTGCTAAAAAAAGGGTCATTTCTTCGTAAGTAAGGGTTGGTGTTAGCTGTGTAATTTAACATTAGAATTGTTTTATCAAATCTGAATACTGTCAAAAAATGTATCGGAAATTTTTTAAAATTTTTATTAATTTACTTATTTAAGGCAGATTGTAAGATATATGAAAAAGTAGGAAAACATATTGAATTTTATAAAATAAGTAATATTGCTTGCTTTGAAATCATCAGAAAATGAATTAATCATATTAATATATTACATATGGTTCAATTATATACCATAATTGGAGATTAAGCAATACCATTGACATTGCTAAAAAGCAAATTTTTGATTAGACTGTCTTGGTAATAGCAGAAAACAACTTGGCCCTTTTTTCTTGTCTCACTTTAGTTTTACAGCAAATAATTAAACAATAGTACAATAATTAAAATGCAAATGTATGAACTACATTAGAATGTTTAATTTTACATCTATCGCTCATACTGTTTAATTTAGATTTATACTAACAAATGCTAGAATTTTATTAAGTCATTTCTCTTGAGAATTGCATAACACATGAATCATATAATAGAACAAACCATTTCATTTCGAGGACAACCTTTTCTTAAAAAAGCATTGTATATTAGATACGCTAAAACATTCTATACATTTACAGATTTAGAAAACACAGTTCATGTATTATAGATTAAATTTCTTTGTTTTTAAGCCACTAAAAAGGGTATATATTGTCTGACATCTAAGTAATGAATTGTTTCGCATTCTGATTTTTAATTTGGACTTTTTGATTAAAGTTAAATTAACTAAAGATGAAAATGAATTGAATTCACTTCAGAATCATAATAAAAATCTCCTACCGCTGATTGTGATAGCAGGTTAATAAATACAATTTTGGAATTAATTAAATGTTTACTTTCTTTTTAAATAGGTTGTAGGCCATTTGTTAATGAGTAATTAAAGTATTTAAGCCCCTCATACGTAAGATTGTTGTTAAAATGATCTATATGCAAAAAAAAAAAATTATATTAAACCTACAATCTCCGGACAAAAATGGTTCCGAATTTCATTTAATTTTTCACAAATTATTTTTAAAACATATGTAGAAACGGACTAAAGTGTTTTGAAAAATGGAAAATCAGTTTTGACTTTTATAAAGATGAATCCACAAAATTGTTTTATTAACTATCTTAAAGTCATATTTTATGATAAAATGTAGAATTTTGTGATAAATCAACTATTTAATTCTTGAAAAATGAGAAGTTCATTTAAAATTACAAAAAGGTGATATTTTTAAAACGTAAGAACTTTAATAAAAAATTTTCTATAACTTGCATGGAATTTTAACTATTTTAGGGAACTAGCGATAAAATAAAAATGATAAATTGTATGATCTTACATCAAGCAGATTTCATTAAAAGAAAATAAACAAGCTCAATTTTTTATTTCAAATTGTATACATATAACTGAAACTGAAAACTTCAGTGAATACTCATTTGTAAATGGGTTGCAAAGTTTTCTGGCTTAAAACAAAAATTAAATTGATCAATAGGAAAATTTCTTTCACTGTTATTACTAATACATGTGCTTCATGTTTGGAACATAAACAAGTTACGCTTATGGCCACTGTAACGTTAAAAAATAACTTATCGATGATGATCCTTAATGCCATTGCAATTTGGAACGAACATTCGCAGATCCTGAGAATTTACACTTATAGCCTAAAGGAAAACTTCCATACTTACAAACTTATTGTGGTCATCGTCGGCGTAGACACGGGGAAAAATATACTATATGCTGACCTAAAAAGTTAAAGTACAAGCTGTTTTTGCGTCTCATTTACACACAAATGAATACAAAAATTGGAAAAAATTGTACATGGAACAGTTATTTATTGACTTAACATAATTTTAACATGGATCATATAGTTATTTATCCTTTGTAAAAATTCCATTGTGGGAAAATAATTAAATGACAAATATTTGTGAAAAAATTAAATAGGTTTTAATCAGTAATGTGCCCCCCATAGCTGTAAGATATTGAAGACATCGAATTTCCATGCTGTCAATTGAGTTATCGGATACATGAATTAAAAGCAAAGACTATACATGTGGCAACTTTGTTCAAAACTCATTTACCGATAACGGCAGAGAGCTCAAGGCAGTTACTTACATGCCAAATAGTTCCAAAACGATCTCAGAATAAAGATTCGAAGATCGAGCTAACAATTACATTCACTCTAAATCTTGATCCTCAAAATATTCCTCATCATTTCTAACTTGATGGGATACAGCATTATCCATTAGACAAATTCATTATCAATAGCATCAGCATATGGTCTTGCATATGGATGAAGTATATCATTTGGATATCTTCACCAATCACAAAGTTCCATTACAGATCGGTATGACTACCGAGGACCTTAATTACATTTTCCTCTTTAATTTGTATCTTTCAACAATATTAGGTATTGATATCTGATGCATTAACTCTTCAGATCAAGGACACCATTTGGATCGCCTTTCCAAAGTAAATTGAAAATTCTCGTCTGTGAAAGTGTTGAAACTCTATCATCCATGCATGAAGTGCTCTTTTACCTGTGTAAGCGGACACTTCTATGTGTTGGTTAAAGATAGCACACAGAAGGTCGTTTTGCATAGTCTTTGATTGTGGAAACATTCGTATAGTATTAATGTAAAAAATGTTCTGTTGCATGTAAAATGATCTGAAATGGTTGAGCGCAGTAATGTTGCTCGTCCTTCATGTCAAAAGAGTTAAAAAGCGATATTCGAAGATTTAGCCAATGTTTTACGTGTCCGACCTGAAACAGGTCATTTTGAAAACTAAATTTTCGTCATAGAACTGATTACAGAGTCTTTGGCCACATTACTAGTCAATATAGACATATAGCAGCATGCACTTATGATAAGTCCATTCATCCATCCTATCCCCCCACCGTTTGACAAATCGGGGGATGTTGACTTCTCTTAGATCTTGCTAGCAATATCTTGATGCCAACAATTGAGGATGGACAAGCATTAATAAAAATTACACACAAATTCGAGAAATAAAAGTGGATTACAGGCAGTTTTCTCCTACTTCCATGCAAGTGTTCAAATTTTCTGAAAAAAAATGTGCATAATTCTTTCAGAAGATTTTATTAAAGTTTTTCCATGAATATTCTATAAATAATATTTTTTTATTTTATTTTTTTTTAATAATGAGCGTCAGAAATCGGGTTATAGATTAAAAATTGGAGGGCAGTGTAAATAAATCGTAATGTTTCTGTTTCTTCACGTTTGGAACATAACCAGATATGCTTGATGACCACTTTAAAATTTCCAATTTTACCGGTCGACGTCGATTCCACTGCACTTTGGAACGAAGACCCAGATACTGGTCCTGGGGACTCCTCAAATCCAATAGAAAAACTTTCGTACCTACAAATTAATTGTGCCTATAACTGACATAGACAAGGAAAAATTATAAATAAATCATTTCTTTCTCTTCCTTTGGACTTATTTTTGTTGAATCTATTGAGCAGTGACATAAATTAGGTTATAAATATCAGTACTTAAAATAAGAGCTAAAATGTATCCATTGTACATTTTCAGTAAAAAGAGTTTTTAACATTAAGAGAACAATAAATTTCTTTGTCAAAAGGTTCCTTGAAACAACAACATTATCTCAAAAACTTGGCTATGCGTAAAAATCGGGGACACATCTTTTTCGTCAAATTTGCGTCTGATTACGGACTAAATTTGAAAATTAATGTTAAGTGAATAGCAGAAAGACAGCATTAATCTATTTCAGAATTCTGTTAACTCGCGTATTAAACGACTAATCTCGTTTAAGAATTAATGATGCCTGGTGGCAATTCCATTTCCTGACATATTTGCAGCCGATTTAACGGGAGACTTTATTTAAACAGATGATAGCAATTTGTTGTTGAAATGCGCAGCGATTTTTCAATTTCAAAGCTCGTGTAATTCGTGTTAGTGGAGGAAGGGGCCTTTAGAACGTGTTCCCGAGACAAATATTTCTCGTGTTAAGAACAGCTGCATTTGATTTTCGTATTCCGCACCACTAGCATGTATTACGCAATCTCTTCGCTTAAGTAATTGGGTTTAGTTACGTTAAACTTTTATTAAATATGGACGAAGGAATAAAGATGTGTTCGGAATGTTTTATATCGTTGATTTTATGAAAGGTGGAAGTTTTCCGATATTAAACTTTTATGAAGATACTCATTTCGTTGTTTGTGAAATAACAAAAGGCGTATATTATGTTTAAACCCTTTCGAGTTTATTAAGGATCGATCCTGAAATTAACCTGGGTAGATGTTTCGTCGGAAACTGTGTAATGAATCATATTTATTCAATTAGATTTTGTTTCATGTTTTGAGTTTCAGTCATTTAAGGAATAGTGCCAATTAAGGTAATATTACATAGTTCTTTTAGAAGAAACTTTTCTTATTAATCATCTTTTATGAAAAGCTTCATTAATAAAGTATTAAGATTTTAATAAAAGACATTATTTAATGCGGTCTGCATAATGAAAACAATTTTATTGTAAATTATTTAAAAGGATCAGAATTTCTCTCATATTTTGCTCTTTTACAGGCAACAATTCGCTATATTATATCCAAGAAACTGTATAGTATTAGTTATTGAAGTTTTAATTATTATAATCTAATTTATTCATTAAAATATAAAAATAAAAAAATTCAAGTATGGGGCCCCTGCTGGCTGAGTGGCTAACGCTGGTAACTCTGGCGTTTTGGTACCATAGGTTTCGGGTTCGAGTCCCGGCGGTGCCATAGATGTTTTAGTTGTTTGTAATCCACTTTAAACCGTAGGCCCCGGTCTAACATGATCTTAGAGGGTTGCGGGATATTACTACCCGCGTCCGCAGCTAATCTTCAAAAGCTACACGCACCTCCTGTGTAGTGCTAAGTGAGTAACGTCGGAGCAGTGCTTGCCTTAAGGCATCAAAGACAACTGTCTAAGTGTTTGCCAGCTGCATTAGAAAAAAAAATCAAGTTCAAGACATTTTTTTATTTTATTAATTTCATGTTTGATATCTCAGAATTTTTATAAAAACTTCAAAAATCGAGTATATAAGTCATTCGATATTTTTTGTAGATCAACATAATTCGAGGGTAAAATGCAATTATCGTAATTTCCAGTTTGTGATGTGGGGATTATACATTAAAAACCTTATAATTATAGGCCCAATTTGCAGCATTTCCCCCGATATATCATAAAATCGATTCTATAAAACCGCCATATGATTTTTCGTCAAAAAAACAAAAAAATTTTTTTTAAACATAAAGATAAATAACAGTTGTAGACGAAAGAAGGCAGCATGACTTTTACAAAGAGGAAAGTAAAATGCGATGAGCATTGACTTAAGCTAGTGGGGGGAAATGGTTTGAAATTGTTATATGTAAGAATTAAAAATACACTTTGCACAAAAAGACAAATTATAATTAATTAACTGTGATACTAGATCCAGATGTTCATTTCTCTAGTAAATATAAAAACTATAAATCGTCAGAAACATATCGTCTTTTTTATTTTCACCATCGCTTTCCCTATTTTAAATTTATAATACGGGGTGCAACAACAGATCTACTCCCCGTTGTACACCCTGGTAACGTCCTAGGCTGCTAAAAGATATACTATCGGCATGCAGCAATATTCAAGAGTGATCACTAATGAGACATTCGTTATAGACTGTGTCTTAGAATGGAATGCCGTGTCGACCTGTCCCAGTCAGAGAAAGTTAAGATTCAGCATTCCTGCCGGCTAGATGTTGAGACTTACTATGACTGTTTGGCGAGCCATCTGCACCGCATTGACATTTTTGATAACCCAAATTGCCCGCTCTATGGGAAAGACGAGATCATGGACAGACACCATACGTAGGGATCCCGGACTTGTGTGCTGACTTCGAGGTGAAAAGATATTATAGAACTAGAACTTTGCTGAGGAGAGACATTGGCTATTTTCTAGATTTCTTTTTTTTTCTTGTGTATTTTTACATTGTTTTGATCTCGCAAGAGTTTCTCATTTTCTTGCCATTAGAAATAAAAAACAAATTTATAATATAATTGTTTTATACAATTGTGGCATCAAGCAGCTAC